>JNEV01000747.1:0-31153 GCA_000697495.1 Saksenaea oblongispora B3353 | reverse complement strand
TTCTACAAGTAGCTGGGAGTGGGCTTTGGTAAGTTTATCATTAGATCTAGTACAAATCTTCCTCTGAACTCGAGATAGACATCTTTCTTCATCCTGATTGCACGTTTTGATATAATGCTGAGTAGTTTGGACATTTATACTTGTGATAAGCACTACTTTGTTTGCTGCTCGCCCTTCTTCAGTCACCAAATCAAACAGCTTTTCGATTTGCTGTGGAGTATATTTTCTATATGAGCCTCTCCCACGTTTTTATATGATACAGTACTTTCTTGGCAGCGCAAAATTTGATCCCCAGCCAATGCAAACTCGTTCTATTGGTCAGCGCAAAACTTTTATTCAATTAGCGCAAAGTCATATGCAAAAAACTGTAGATACTCTAGTGACTGCCACCGAACTTAAGGGATTACTTTCCAAGAACTAAGTTGTGTTTCAGAGACAACATCAGCACTAACGAAAATCTGATGACATTTTTAAAGGTATGATAGGTTTGGCAATTGAATGTTTAGCAGTAAACCAAGCAAGCTAAAAAAAAAAAAAAGATGAAAGGGACAATACATGTCTTATAAAGGGGAAACGCGTCAAGATATGAAAATGTAAACCAGGTTTAGGTAGACTTCAATCATCTGAAACCGATCGGGAGAATATTATGGAGCTTCGTGAGGCCATTTCAGGCTTTTTTTAAGAAAAAAATGCTAAAATGGTATACCTTTTAGGATAAATGGATGAAAAAGGAACTTCTCTGCAATGGAATAATTGACATGAACTTAATGCAAATTTACCACGAGGGACAGACTCTCGATTCGACTCCTTTTTTACATTTTATTTCTATTTTAATCACAATATATAAAAAAATGCCGAGTTAGATAAACAGATGAATGAAAAGCAGCTTCTCTATCCGTATATTTGATTGGTACTCCAAGTTGGCGTCTGCAAAAGCACGACTCTTTGGAACCGAGGTGAGGTGATTAAAGTTCAGATATTTTGTGCTCTTTTGTCATTGCGATGACGATCTGTTGTCAGTATTGCTCGTGTTTGCTACGCTTGCTAAGGCATAATTGTATATGACAAGCATGCAATTTATCAAGTAAATAGAAATAACCACTCGATTCTCCATGGACAACCATGTTGCAATGTACTCGCCTGTTCAAATGACTTCATTGATCTTTTCAAAGCGTGAATGCTTGGATGATGGTGCGCGCTTTGCTTTCCAAACCATTTCCTGCACCATATCTTCTAAGATACTTCGTTAAAAACTATTGTTCGCAAATATAACGTCTGATAAGACCCCATAATCCTTTTAAGATTTTTCATCGAGAGATTAGGGGGGAATACTTACAGTTACGAATTGAATATTACTATTATGTTATTATTTCCTTTCCTTTTGATTATTTCGAGATAGCCAAGAGGGATCACTATGCGTTTTTTGCAGCTATTCAGATACAGAGCTCATGGATGCCTAAACTTTCGCAGTTGAACAATTGGCTGCATCAACGACAAATTCTGAGGTGATCTACTTCTGACACCCAAGCAATCTTCTTGGACACCAGAAAACTTTTCGAGATCGCGACGTTCCACATGTATCCTTCTATTTTTTTAATTCTATGCTAGCCTATATATATTTTGATTATGTGAACTAAACTGTTAAAAAGTAAAATACATAGTGTAAACCATTATAAATTATCACAAAGATATATGCTGGTTATCTTAATACCGAGGGTCACCGGTTAAGGGTACATTTTATCAAATTTGCAGTGTCTAGTTTGTTGCTTACTCCATCTATAGTGCCTCAATGGCGTCCTTACTGAGAATCCTTTAACAAGACTGAAAAGTGAAAGGAAATAATGAAATCGTCCAACGAGTGTCAGCAATTCACTTTGGCTGGCTAAATATGACTTACGTGACCCGAAAAAAAAGACCGCTTAAAGATTTGTAACTTAGATGGATACCACTTTGATAGGTCAAGGCAACTGGCTCAGTCTAGAAGTAATCACCTACAAAGATGCCAAAGGTGCAGAGAGAAAATGGGAACGCTGCGTGAGAAGACATGCGCAACAACAATCAGTAGATGGTGATTCACTGCGCATTACCAATGCTTATGACTTATAAGTGAATGACGTGTCTTAGCTGTAGACATTCACGCCATTCTGCTGACCCCTGTACCACACCTACTATTAGTCTTGCAGTACAGGTAAGGGCTACATACAAAAGAATCGATGTTTGATGTATTTCTCAAAAAGGCCAGCACTCGAAAAGTACTGTCTTGAGTTTCCTTCAGGTAGTATGGATGTCTAGGAATTCATGATAACTCGTCTAAACTGAAAGGAAGGACTTATTGATGATGGTGAAGATGTTATCAGTGCGGCCTACAGAGAGCTATTGGAAGAAACAGGCTATCGTGTCGAAAGGTCGGATTTTATTGTACATCCGGCTCCTGTTTCCTATGAACCAGGCCTGACAAACTCCTGCTGCCACGTAGCACAAATTACAATTGATGAACAGTTAACTCCTCAAGGAAAACAGCAATTAACTGAAGATGAGTGGAGCCTAAGGGTTGTAAAATTGCCGTTGGAGAATCTTCAAAAACATCTTGACAGTAAGTCTAGTTAAAACATTTATTTCTCCATATCAATAGACGCAAAATAGTATATGTAAAGGAGAACAACAAGGATGTGGTGATTGACAGCCGTCTACATGCGTATGCCGCCGGTCTCGCGGCAAGTCAGTATCTGAAATAATTTGAGCCACATTGCATAAATTTTATACTGTATGAACCCTTCCTAAAAGTTTTTGTATTGCCTTTAGAACACAATTATAGTAGAACGTGAATGATTCCCTGAATTTTTTTTATTGCTACTGTTAAGGGAATTGGTAATAAATACGACCTACTTTGTTATACTTGTAAAACCCTTTGATGCAATGTATAAGATAAGTTCAAGATGGTATATCAATACGGAAGCATGAATAATAACTATATCGTGATAAGAGAAAGAAGCAAGAGGACTGACTTATGCCGTGCAACAGTGTGAACTTAAAAGCCGATGAAGACGTTTATCGACTGGCTGTCTATGCCTGGACCAATTTCAGCGAGTGGAGCTCAAGAACAAAGTGCGGATGTTTAGATATTATCACCGCTTTGTTCAACCGGCGCATCTTACTATTTTGAGCTTGCTACAAAAAAGATCTACCTTTTAACATAAAATGGTAGATTAGCAAAAACCGATATTATGAGTACACTTGACTCGATTTTGATAAGTAATATTTGTTTTTATTATTATGGACTCCAGTCAAAGACAAGAATTTCAATGATATTTGGCAACTTTGTCTACAAGGCTAGTCTCACTACTGGCGTGTATCGTGGATAAATTTTGCGAAATAAATATCAATCCTGAAAGGAAATAGACGAGTCTGCTGAATAAATTCATCGGATAAAAATGGTTTAAGTAATGTTTGCATCTCAGCTTCCTACCTTCATCCAGAAGAGACTTCCAATCCCTGCCTCGAGATAGAGACATCTCTGTTGTCCAACGTGGGTTATACTACTTAAACAAGGAGCCCGCAGGTTTCACCGTAGCACGAGACCTAGATCCCGAAGTGACCCGCATAGTAGGGGTTGACCCCAGGTACGTCACCCGCTATAAAAAAAATCAGTAATAACTATATATCATGTAGATATCCTGTCCCTGATAACTTCTGTTGACGCGGCGGATGACGTACGTGGTCGGGAAACGAGGAAGCACCATACATTTATGGTCACAAACGGATACTACCAGTAATAGCGAGATAAAGTTTAATACGTGCAGTAACCATATCAATTTCCAGGAACAGCTCGAAGTTCAATTGGGGTCTTCAAATGAAGCGAAAGAACCGCTCAGCTGCGAATATGCAGCAGGTGTATGATCGTCTGGCAGAGCACCTAAGCACGCAAGCTTCGGTTTTAGGATTCCAGAGCTATCTTTCGGCGCAATTTGTGGAGAAGAATAGGTACTTCCTCGATATATCACCCATATGTGTTTGTTCTAAATAAGTTTTTCTAGGACTGATGAATACAGTTGCCATTATCGTCATCGAGAAAGACGTGGGCTTATAAAGACTTCAAGAAGAAAGACGATGAATATTATTGCGGATCAAGCTGCAGGCTTCTACCCTAATACAAGTCTGGTAAATCTATTAGTGCTTCAAATGGATACGTTAATCGTCTATGAGTAGCCACCTATCCAACATGTACACAAAGTGAATAAGAGGCGTCGACGACGAAGTCACCAGCAGCACCGGCAAATCCAAGGATGTGGCCAACAGGACCAGCGCCAGGTTCTAATTGCTTATGGTGACGCAGATTTGTACACTGGCACGTACAGAACATACGGTCCTCTGCCGATCAAGGTAAGGATTTTGATTTCATGTTGATATTGAATTTTAATTAATTTTCTATGTAGACATTTCGCAAAGACTTGGCCCGGCGATGTCCAGTGATATGTGTATATGAGTATAAACCCAGCAGAGTCTTTAGTGTCTGCCATAACGACACTATCCAATTACGTGATCCTAATATACACCTTTGGTAAGTAATATGATTAATTTGATAGGTTAGGTCTTTAACTTCTATATTAGTTTTGGAACAGACACGTTAACACTGGACGTAACACGCTAGAAATACTAGTTCATATTCAATCTGGATGCCAGTTGACATCTCATCCCGAATCGCTGTCTCGGACAGCTCATCGATGAGGTACTGCTATCTGATCACTCATTTGAGACGGCATTGAATTACGTCGTACGAATCACGTGTATTAAAGGATTGTAGGACTATCCAGACACCGTCTGTGAGCTCGTTTAGCTGTGATGTACTTTGCAAACACCATTCAATCACTAGCAAACACTACCACTCGCAACAAAAAATACGAATTTCAACCGGTTTTTTTTTTTAGATACATTTAAAAATCATTATGCAAGGGTTTACTTCATTTCATTTCAGTAAACACATTAAAGTTTAGCTCCGAGTTAGGGTTATTCTCTTTATCTTTGTACAGTGTGATTATCATGGATGGTTCTTGAAAGAAATTAAAACCCGTGTATAACTTGAATAGCTGTAAGAAGCGATCGTTTGCTGTGGTATCATGCTTTTTTCTGATTGTCTTCGTCGTCCTTGACAACGAGTACGGTGCATTTGGTATGATTCACGAGATGTTCTGACACTGAACCGAGAAATTGTCTAATCACACGCACTTTTAGTACTGCTGTTATGCTACTTTTGTCGTCTCACCTTTTTAAGAATCCAAGACCTCGGCTACCAACTATCACCATGTCCATATTCGCAGCTTCTGCATATCCCGCCAACGCTTCTCCTGGGCTACCATTTAGTACTTTCGGCGTTATCTTGAACTTTAAAAAGCAATGAGTATGAAATCATTTTTGCAAGAATGTATGTACTTACACCTTTAGCTTTAAACCAATCTACGATTTGGTTCATAGGAACTGTTTCTTCGTTATTCTCCATATCGTAAGAAATGTCACCAATTGTCCATGCAGGAGCAATGACAGAAGCCTCCATTCCGAAGGGTCCTTCTACATCCGCGACGTCGTTGTTCATAACGTGAGCAACAGTGATATCATCCGTAGGCAGTATTAGTTTCTTGGATATGACCCATTCCAAAGCATGATCTGAAGTCTGGGAAAAGTCGTGACCAATCAAAATCTTTCGTGTCATAGTGAACGCGTTACTATTTTCCCAACTGACATCTTGCTCACTTTTTATACAAATTTGAGTAATGTCTCACTCTGGGCGGCGAATAAATATTCCGGGAGCAGCTGACAATGTGTCAAAACAGCTTGCAGTAAACCTTGACATGATCCGACGGAGGGCAGAAAGTGGGGTGGTTTTTTTTGTACCACCAGATTTTATAGGCTACGAAAATAGGCACATTTCGTCGCAGAAATTCCATCTATAAGCATGCATCTGTTCAGTAAACAAACAATTGTACTTGATTTTTGTCGCGTGCTTTTTTAAGTGAGTAAAGCCTATTCGTACCTACTATGCTCAGCTGGTGTGATTTGGCGATAATACTATGTAATGTGAATTTATACCCAACGTTTTAAATTCTACTGATACAAACCTTAGAATTTTTACCGTAGACTTTAGGCATTGCAAACAGAAACTATTTCAATGAGATGGTATAAATAGCATACAACAGAAAGAGATGATAAATTACATGACCTCTCTGTATACCTGGAATCCATGTTTGAGTTGTTTCTTATCATTTGACTTTTGGACAGAAACCTGTTTTTTCACGTATTCTCGCAACTCTAGAAGAAACAGGTATCGATATTATCTTGACTTAAGAAAAGAGTGAAGATGCTGACAATCTTCCAAGAAAAAGCAACTTTGAAAGTTGAAACGGCTCATGTGGATGTTGACGATACATAAGGATACGTGAGACATTAAGATTTACCCTCAACCGTTTCGTGTGATAAGGCTCTCTCATCGGTAAACTTTATAGAAAGGTTATACTTTCTGTGTTCAAGATCTAAATTAATTCACAACCGAGAAAGAGAATTGAAATTCAAAAATGCTATATAATTTCGTACAGATTCTCCAGCGTCTATAGGATCTCTTTCAAATAGTTTATGCAAAGGAAAAAAAAATTGGCATCTGTAAACGAGTATTCGAAATTTAATGTGTCTATGGACTTAACGGCCCGTCTAGCTTATTTATCATAAAGTAGAAGTCATTTTTACGCAGCTTCAGTCATTTTTGTACATTTAGCTTGCCTTGCTTTCATTGCTACGAAAGGAGCAGATAGTTAAAGTCAATGCCTTATAATATAGCCAAAACATCAACAGACCATCCAATGAACTGATTATATGTTTTAAAATCAGGAATTAGATAGCATTGTCTTAAGCTGGTGTCACAGCGATAGTATTACCTGTTGCTTACAAGTTACTATGTTAGTTTGTTGCGCTGAACAAGTTATTGACAATAAAGCACTGCCTCAAACCTCTTGAGGTTTCTGTTATGACATACAAAGACTTTTTTATTATTATTAGCCATGGATAGGAAGAGATATCTACTGAATTCAAGGGCAGTATGTAACAAGATAATATTACCGAGTCATGGTTAATAGTGGATAAGGTGAATTCCAAGGAAAAACACTGTATTAACAACTGACGTTCCCTATTCTTGTATCTGAGTTGATTAGCACAACTCTCAAATGAACCGTGACAATGGGACACCCTTCCGGACACAACCAGCCTGCTGTATAAGGCAAACTACAGCTATCCATCGAACTTTGTTTCCCTTTGTCGCCACGTGGAGCAAGAAGGGGGTATAATCTCAAGATGAGAAATCTCCATGTAATGTTTTTTTCTTTAAAAAAATAAGAAGGAAGAAGAAAGAAGAAAGAAAAAGGAAAAGAAAAAGAAAAAAGAAAGGGTTGATAGAGTCAAATACAGTATGTGGCTGCATGCAGCAGTTGATATAGCCAACTATCCAGAATGGTTAAGGTACAAATAAAACGAGTGCAGCATAGTTGAGAACGGGTGTCACATAAGAACTTGCCTCTTTGTGACCCATTCTAAACCTTAGTTCCACTCTCAGTGTGTTGCAGCTACTGACCCTCTCTTTGAACAGTAGCTTTCTGTTCATACAGTTTCTAAAGCAACAGAGCAAAATTACATTGCGTTGCCTAATCTGGGCCTCTTTCGTAACCTCCTTGTCCTTGGGAACCCAATTTTTTCCTTCTTTTCTTTTCCCTTTCTCTTTCAAACTGCAGCGGCATTGCTCAGTCATTCTTCTTTCCATTTGTTCGCCACAGCATAATGACGGCTTCCACCAGCAGTATGAATTCGCCGGAGAAAGCCGCATCGGCTGTCACGCTGGTACTCCCTGATGAATCCCAGCCAACGGTGAGCTCTCGTCGTAGTTCAGGCTATGAACACCTTGCCCATATTTCAGGGTTGGGCAAGGCTCGGGACAGATCAACGTTCAAAGGAGTACTAGAGAAAATGGTCGGAGGGTTTAGCGGTGCGTTGGTCCGATTATTTCAGTACCCAGCACTTAACACGTCCTGTAGAACTGTTGAACCATGGGTCAAAATCAATGGATATTGGCACACCTTATAATACTAAACATGTTACCCACGTTGGGTTTGATGCTGATACTGGAGAATTCACTGGTTTACCACAGGAATGGCAAGTACTACTCAGACACAGTGGTATCACGAAAATGGAACAGGAGCGAAATCCACAGGTTTGATCAGAGAGCTGAGCTTGTTGTTTCAAATCAAACCCCTGACTCTTCTTTTTTATCCTTTATTGTTATTTTTCTCTTAGGCTGTCATAGATGCCATTGAGTTCTACCAAGGGACTCAGACACGCGAAGCTGTCTGGAATAAGATTGCCAAGGCAACTACGACAAAAAACCGTTACCCATCTACGGATATGCAGCCATCAAATAGTTCCAAAATCAATGCATTCAAAGCGCTGTCCAAATTTAAGATCAGAAAATCTAGTCAATTGGATGATACCAAAGGTGTAAGTGTGGAGTTTTGGCTTGTATAGCTTTGGATAAACATTTGGTGTGGATGAACTCTAGACTCCGGACATGGATGCAGACTCAACGAATATGACGACAGAAAAATCAGGGATAAAGGTGAATAAGTCTGTAAAAGTATACCCGAGCTTATTCTTTTTATTTCTTCATATTGTGTCCTCGTAGAACGAATCTTTGACCTCAACCGACAGTTCCATCAAAGGAAGAGAAAATGAAGTTTCTGAGGCAGTAGCTGGTCCATCCAGCCCTGCCGAACCCTCTTCTCACACTGTTTCTTCTGGTGCCGTTCGACGACGGACGCCAAAAGAACCTAAAGATGCTGAAAGGGATGCTGAAGTCATCAGTAAGCTTCATGATATTTGCACCAGTGTGGATCCTACGGAGATCTATAAAGACATGGTGAAGATCGGACAGGGGTAAGCCATGTACGATGTTTTCCCTTGCATAAGACTGACGTGCATTCAAGAGCATCGGGCGGTGTGTTTACAGCGTATCGTTCAGGAAGTTCTATGCCAGTTGCCATCAAGCAAATGAACCTTGAGAAACAGGCAAAAAAAGAACTGATTATCAGTGAGATTGTGGTGATGAAGCAAGCTAGACATCCGAACATCGTGAACTACATTGACTCCTATCTTTGGAAAGGCGATTTATGGGTTATTATGGAGTATATGGAGGGTGGTAGCTTGACAGATGTTGTGACCTATAACATGATGATGGAAGGTCAAATCGCCGCTGTATGCGAACAAGTACTCGGTGGCCTACATCACCTACACTCGAACGGCGTAATCCACAGAGATATCAAGAGCGACAACGTACTTCTCAGCCTTCAGGGTGATATCAAGCTGAGTAAGGGATTCGAAAAGTTCACGTGCAGATGGTCATGAACATTCGTAGCCGATTTTGGATTTTGTGCACAACTCCATGATAGTGAGTCCAAACGAACAACGATGGTTGGTACACCTTACTGGGTAAGTTAGTTAGTTCGTCGCCATGATCACGGAGAAATAGTCTCATATGTGTACAGATGGCACCAGAAGTTGTTACACGCAAGGAATACGACCACAAGGTTGATATCTGGTCTTTGGGCATCATGGCCATCGAAATGGTCGAGGGAGAGCCTCCATATTTGAATGAAAATCCATTACGAGCGCTGTATTTGATTGCCACCAACGGAACACCTCAGCTGCAGAATCCTGAATCGCTGAGTACCGTGTTTCGAGATTTCCTGAACCACTGTTTACATGTCAATCCCGAAAGACGGCCTACTGCTGCAGAATTGCTCAAGCATTCATTCCTCGCCAAGGCCGACCCTCTTCATTCACTAGCGCCTCTGATTAAAGCTGCTAGAGAAAATATGGACGCATAAAGCGGATATGCGAAAACAAAACATGATTAGAGATCATCAGACTGGAACACGGCGTTTTGTTTTGTTTTGTTCCGCTAAAACTACCAACCTATGCACCTATCAATTTGTATTTGATGCCGATTGCTATAATACTACATAACAACCATTCACATACGCGTTCTTGTTCCGTGTTATCCTATTACTTCGTTGCACGTAACACGAATAAGTTTTCTTTATCTTTTAATGAAGCAAACAATTCCGAGATGAGCACGTTACTCGTATTGCTTCAACAGAAACAACACTAGTAGCTGTTATGAACGTAGTACCAGGTGCTATTTTCTTTTTTGGCAAATGGTGCTGAAGACCTTGCAGGTCCTTTTCCAAGCTGTGTCAAGACGTACCTGTGCTTTACTGTTAAGTTGTGCAATCTATGAGTTAATTTTAATTATACATGTGTCTCTATGTCGAACTCGACTTAACGTTTCTCTTCATGATCTGCACTTGGTCTTTACTTTGAAGGTTGAGATAGTCTTTGGATATGAATTGGTTTCCATAATGTCAGCTAAATGGTGCAAGCTATGCGTATAACTTGCTTGCTTCATCAATTGTGCGCTTTTCTAGGCAAAAAAGCTAGTGGTTCTTTCTGGAAATTTCGTCTCGTAATTTCCTCGGCCACTCTCACTCCTACATTTTCGTCAAGCTAAAGTGCTGAGGGTGGGATATTGGACTCTATGAACGTTTACTACTAGGAATATCTTAGAGATGTAACTGTTTGAGCAACTAAAAGCTCAAAGCGACATGAAATATATTCGAAGTAGTAGTGCTTGTAAGATGAGTATTATTGTACAATTGTAATTATAGCACTCCACGCAAGCTTTTTCCTTTCCTTCTTCCCATCTTCCTTTATATCATAGATAAGTATGCGCTCTTTTGTAAGAAAGCGATACATATTGATGTGTTATCTAGAACTAAGAAGTATGCAAGCATGAGGACGAGCGAGGCCTTGTTCTTCTGTATTACTCTCGTAATGATATGTAAAAGTAGATAACAGTCGTTACCTGTGAGAGCTCTGGTAATATCTTTCATAGTCATATGTAATATCCGTGGGCAGGTAAAGCTATGAAAAAGCTATGCTTCTTACGTCTCCTTTCTTTCTAGATACACATCCTATTGAACAATCTAAGATAGCTTTCCCGGATAAGCATAGCTTTATTTCTAATCATACATCAATATTGTATTTCTTTAGACATCTATTCGGATCGCAGGATGGCATTTAAAGGTTCCAGAAAGTTGTATTCCATTGGCAACCATCACTGATTGTGATTGGCTGAAATTAGCTCAGATTCTGGAGAAGTTGCATACGACTTTTAGCTTGCCTTCCTGTGGTCCATGTGCACAAAAGTGCATGTATCACCGTAGATAACATGGCTTGGTACCTAAGGCAAGTAATTATCAATGTTGATGTGGCTTTTTGCTAATATCCTGATTATTTTCTTAGGCTCGTTATCAATCACTCGTATTTCACAAGTCATTTACATATCAAAAAAGTCGTTTATGCTAATTATATTTATACCGAGGGTCATCTGTCAAGGATACATTTTATCATATTTGCAATATGCTGTATGTCACTTGCTTCATCTGTGGTGCATCCCAGGTGTCCACAAGTTACGTGGACTAAAGAAGACTGATGATGGATAGCCATGACAACGTCGCGGATTCCTGAAGACAACTCCTTTCGAAAGCGTATAACGTAAGCACTATAGCCCTATCTGATGGCGTGGTTCATGGTCTCAGGACAGATATGCCTACCAAGAACATTGTATTTTCTATCCTTGTAAGCTGAATGTTCGTCAAGCAACCTAAATCTTCAAACATATGCGATGATATGATGGAGTAACCTTGAGGCTGGATACATTTGTGTATTTAGAGTTCTCAAGCTATCAAGGTTTGTGCGACAAGGTCTCCTAGACATGCAAGTTGAGGGGCTGATTCTGATTAATTTAAGCGGCGATTAATTTGTTTGTCAACAAGACACACCATGACAGCGAGAGGGACAGAGGCATCGATGTTTCTACTACGTGCAACTTCTTTAGAGATAAACAAATCAAGTACAACAGATCCAAACTGGTAGTTAAAATATAGAAAACTAAAGAGAAGTTATTACAGCTGTCATCAAACTTTCACTAGGAATTAGGCGCCACCTTGTTGGTGAGAAAGGGGGTTAATACTTAACGTGCCACCTCCACGGAGTCTGCACCACTTTCAAGTACCAATAACACAGACAGCAGTACTGTAATTCACCGTTACTAGAAAGGGTCTGCAAATGACCAACTATCGCAACTGAACCATCCTCAGAACTTGGCGCTCCTTCAAATCCACATCGATGACCAATTCTTGCTGACCCTGAACCAATCATACTTCCACCACTGTGTAAAATACTACAAACAATAGGCCACGAGATAAATATTGTCAAGATGAAAGGGCGGCATAACGATCGGACGATTCCGACTCATCTCGCCGATATCTTGGTCTTTTAACTTTGCTTCTCGAGAATCCAGAAAAAGCGCGAAGAGAAAAACCATTGGCCTTGTGCCTATTTTAAAAAAAGAAATCGCACGATGCTGTATACATTACAATAGATATGTAAACAACAGAGAAATAAACAACTACAACCGCTGCCGATCTGTCATGGAAGCGGAGTTCCTGGACGGATGAAGAACTCAAAAGGACAGCTCAATGGTCGTACGGGGTTACTCACATCGGCTTCGCGTTCTTCCCTTCTCCCTCTTTCGATTTTTTTTCTTATTTCCTTTTTTCTTTTTCTACTTCATTCGTCATCATCTATTTTGCATTGCCCTCATTGCTTTATTTTTCCTAGCCTAAATCTACATGAGCGGAGCAGGCAACATCAAGGTGGTGGTACGATGTAGGCCATTGAACGCGCGAGGTGAGAATTCGACATGGCAGCGTGCACCATTGACGTATGGCAGAACTGGCACGGGGCGCTCCATGCCTTGTACGCATGGAAGGCAACCAGACGATCCTGACCAAACCACCACAGAGTAAAAACGAAAAGGCCGAAGAGTTAAAAGCTTTTACCTTTGACAAATCGTATTGGTCGGCCGACAAGGACGACAGCCATTATGCAGATCAATGTTTAGTATATAATGATCTTGGTCGGGAGTTACTCGATCATGCATTTCTGGGTTACAACTGCTGCATTTTTGCTTGTAAGTAGTAACACGTGTCCTCGGCTGTTGTAACTCAACTGTATCCTAGATGGTCAGACAGGCTCAGGCAAATCGTATTCCATGGTCAGTAGTGGATAAAACATATCATTGACCAAAAGTTTCCTAATCTACTGTACAGATGGGATATGGAGAAGATAAAGGCATTATTCCTCGCACATGTTCCGAGCTATTTAAACGCATTGCGCAAAATCAACAAGGAACTGATTTTCAAGTGGAAGTGTCCTACATTGAAATTTATAATGAAAAAGTTAGAGATCTCTTAAATCCTCGAAACAAGGGAAACCTTAAAGTTCGTGAACATCCTAGTCTGGGTCCATATGTTGAGGACCTGTCTCGTTTGGCCGTCAACTCTTTTGATGACATTGACCATCTGATGGATGAAGGCAATAAGGTAAAAAGAAAGCCCTTCTACTTACCTAAGCAACGTGCTTATTTATCAATACGCTCTAGGCCCGAACAGTGGCTGCCACGAACATGAATGAAACGTCGTCTCGGTCTCACGCTGTATTCACCATTTTCTTAACGCAAAAATGGCACGACACATCGTCAAAACAAACAACAGAAAAAGTTGCTCGTATAAGGTATCCATCTTTGTTTTTAACATTGTTTATTTATATCATACACGCACACAAAAAGCCTTGTAGACTTGGCAGGAAGTGAGCGTGCCAACAGCACGGGTGCTACAGGTGTACGACTGAAGGAAGGTGCCAACATCAACAAGTCCTTAACCACCTTGGGAAAAGTTATTTCTGGTTTGGCTGAACAAGCGATGCAAAACGAGAAGAAAACATCGAAAAAAGCAAAAGACACTTTCATTCCTTACCGTGATTCGGTAAATCATTCAGTAGTTTCTTCATGCACCAGCACACTAACTTCGAGATGCATTCATTAGGTGCTGACATGGCTACTTAAGGACTCGCTGGGTGGTAACTCCAAGACAGCAATGATAGCTGCTATTTCTCCCGCTGATTTTGATGAGACACTGAGCACGTTGCGGTATGCTGATCAGGCCAAGAAGATCAAGACTAAAGCAGTTGTCAACGAAGATCCAAACGTGAAACTTGTGCGACAACTCAAAGAGGAAGTGCAAGCGCTGCGACAGACACTGATGGTCTATGCTCCCGAAAAACTCGATAAGCCGCTTTCACCGCCCAGTCCATCACAGACCATTGTGTTTACGGATGCTGGAGGCAATGCTCGCCATTTAACAAAGAATGAAATGATCGAGCAACTGCAGACCTCCGAGAAATTACTAACAGACGTCAATCAAACATGGGAAGAAAAGTTACATAAAACCGAAGCAATTCATGCCGACCGTGAAAAGGCTCTAGAGGAGTTGGGGATCATGGTATCAAAGAACAACGTGGGTGTCTACACACCCAAACATGTACCACATCTAGTCAACTTGAACGAGGATCCATTAATGTCAGAATGCCTGGTGTACCAAATTAAAGACGGAACAACGCGCGTTGGACGCCTTGAAGACAGTGTAGACATACGCTTGAGCGGCAGTCATATACAGGAAAATCACTGCTTTTTCGAAAATGTGGATGATGTTGTGACACTGCACCCTTCAAAACATGCATTGACAATGGTCAACGGTCTACGAATCTTGGAACCAAAGCGACTCAAAAGCGGCTATCGTGTTATTCTGGGGGATTACCATATCTTCCGATTCAACCATCCTGAGGAAGCACGAAAAGAAAGAGAGATTTTACTACAGCAACGGTCTATGAGTGTTACTGAAAGTGATGTCTCTGCTACAGATGCAACAGCTCAGGACTCACCAAGCAGCCCACCGTCAACACCAGAATCCATGTCAGATCCGGAAGATCCAGCCGACTGGCAGTTTGCCCGCCGGGAGGCGGTGATGAACTATTACAGCGGCGAATCAAATTTTGGCAATCTGACAGATGACGACTTGGAGCGTTTGTTTGACGATGTCTCCAAAATCCGGATGCTTCGGAAACGCCAATCATCTTCCACTGACAGTCGTATGGACAGTGATGCTTCTAGGCGGACATCTTCCTCTTCGTCGTTCTACCGATTCAGTACCCTTTCCACTGTGTCTACGTCTCTCAGCGATACCTTCTCCTTTGAAACGGATAGTAAAGACTCCTATGAAAAACAGGAATCAAGCCAAAGTGCATGCGACCTACAGCCCACCTCTTTCAGTGAGAAAGAGGTACAGCTGATTGAGAAAGTATTGAAGCAATGGCGGGGCCAGCGGTATATCTTGATGTCGGAAGAGCTGATACGAAATGCGGAACCACTAAGAATTGCAAATCAGCTATCAGAGCAATTGCAGAAGGACGTGGTATATGAGTTTACCGTGTTTCACGATGAACTTTCAGCTGGTGCGAGGTCATTCTGGGAAACGAACACAATGAACGAACCTGACCAGGACCTAGCAGCAGAACCCAAACCCTGTGTTGCTGTCAAGGTGGTTGACAAACGTCATGAAGCTATTTACTATTGGTCATGTGCGAAGTTCAGAACTCGTTTAAGAGCAATGCAAGGTTACTCGTACGCTACCGATCAACCAGTCGGTGATCCATTTTATGACAGTGCCTATCCCCGGTACACGCTTATGGGTTTAGCCAAGGTGCCTTTGCGTAACCTGGCCCACCAAATTCCGATTGAAAGCAAGTTGGATGTCTTTTGCAGAAACACGGGTCAGGTTGTTGGACGACTCTGTGTCCTCGTTGCTCCCATTGCACGATCAAAGACGCGAGAAACGTCCGAAGTACTACACGTTGGACAGCAGCTGCTGTTTGAAGTACGTATTCACAGTCTCCAGGGCATCGATCCCAATGCCTTTTCACAAGTTCATGTGCAATTCCGACTATCTTCCTTCACTACACATGCCAACACAGTGGAAAGTCTGTTTGCAACGGAACCTTCTCGCAAACACACTTATCCCATTGTTTTTGACTATACCCAGACATTGTCCATGCTAGTGACTCCTGGCATGCTCGAAGCTGTCATGAAGAAGGACCTGACATTTGAAGTGTACGGGCAGTGCCTACCTGAAGGGTTACAACGGACAAAACCACTTCCACAGGTGATATCGAGTGGCGGTGAATGGGAGAAGACACGCAACATGCTAGCCTCCGTTCAACTTTGTGAACTATCTCCGAATGGGAACTACAAGCCTGTACCTATTCAACAGCAAGACACTTTTCTACTACGACAAGGTCTACAACGAAAAGTTTTATTGCATCTCAAAAATGGATTTGATGATCTGAAGGTACATAGTGTGCAGATTAGCCATATTCGGTTGATGGATCCCAAGGGCCGGATCACTTCAGCCTCAGCCGCGCCAGCGGTGCCGCTTGTTCCACAAGACACCACCTTCGTGTGGGACAGCTCGTTGCACGACTCTGCGGTACTGAATCGAATCACCCCTGCAGATCACAAGGTGATATTGACAGTGTCATGGCATGCATGCATCGATGAAGAACAAAACGTACCATTTAAAATGGATATATCTGTGACTATTCAGCAACAAGTTGAAACGTCATTGAAGCGATCGTCATCGTTACTTCGCCAATTTTTCACGACTCAACCTCAGCCAAAAATGGTCTTTAAAATGTTCGAAGTGACATGGCAGAGAAAACAAAAGGTCCTTCCCGAGCAATGGTTGATAACAGCATACAGTACAGCGAGACAACGAATGATTCAGAAGGAGGAGGTAGCTGCGGTCGACCATGATCTCGTTCTCTTCGGCCAGTTACAACATCGCCATAGAGCAACAGCAGTGCAACCAGACTCCACAGTCCCTGGAATGTCAGATAGATTGCGACACATCTTGAACTTATGGTCCATGCGCTTTAGTAAACAAACAAGTATGCAGCCAGGGCCTGCCATTGCATCTGACCAACTGACATGGTCATTACCAGAAGTGCATTCAATACAATTATGGTATGTGAAATTAAAAAAAGAATGAGCAGCCACTGATCACAGTTTGTCTTAGTGATTCTGCCACAAAGAAAGGATCTTTGATGATTCAATCAGAAGAGACAGACGTATGGGAAGAACGCTGGTGTGTCTTGAAAGGGTAAGCGAAAGTTGTTGTGAAGGATGTTGTTTTCTTACGTTTTCTAGACCTTATCTGCTTATGTACAAAAACAACTCTGAAACAGACCAATGTGCTGTAATGAGAGTCCTTGCAGCTCAACCACGGGACACAGACAAGGTAACAATCTATAATGAGTTTTTGCAACTTAATACTCATTCTGGTTTTTCTCCTGTAGCATCAGTTTGTAGTATCTACAAATCATAGACAGTGGGAGATGCAAGCCCACGATCTTAGCACAATGAAAGATTGGATTTCCGTAATCCATCCATCCATATAGCTTGAGTAAGCCATATTGCTTCTTATTTCATGATACGCTCGCCTTTCCGGCTTTTACTATGTAAACTTTTTCCTTATCCCCAAGCTTTCTAAGATACCTTTGCCATCTTAACTTATTTGTATTTTTGCCAATTAAAGACTTCTTTTTCGACATATAATATATATCTTCTTGTAACCATCTTTGCGCTAGGTAAAAGAAAACGTGTTATATTCTTTCCGGTTTTCACCAAAGGGTTAGATTCCCTTATTATTATTATTTTGCTCTCTTCATAATCAAAAGCTTTGTTCTACGATACCTTTTACATGTCGAAAAGTTTAGCTCTTGTATCCTGATAATATGAGAATTGTCATCGTCATCTTCTATATCTGCTCCCGGGTAGCTGTGCGGTTGGCTTAATTCTCCATGATAAAAAAATCAACATACCAGCCTTGCTGTTGTAGTCTGGGACTCTGTTATTATTTAGAAGTTAAGGAAATGAACTATAAATGTTTTAAAAGCCGAGAGAACTAGATTGTTTGGATGCGATTTTGTGTCACTCTAGAACAATTCTGGTACGAAGTAGTAGCCGTTTTTACGCTGACGGTATCCATGTCCCATTGCAAGCGATGTATTTATGGAGATAGAGACGATGTCTTTGCAACACTATATCGATACAGTCTTGGATTGCAGTAATGGGAATAACAGCCGAAGAATGTATCTTCTTTCTTTTCTTCGGTTCTATTTGGTCCATCACATTACCGGTACTCACGCTGATTGATCGTACGCAGGATAACTCATATTCCGCAATAATCTCTTAGCACTGTATCGCTTCAAATCCTCGACAGGTGAGTTACCCCAAAATCTGCCGCTCCAAGGTCTCGTTCTCTCTCCTTGCCGTTCTACCAGTCAGGATACGTGGTAGGCCCCTGTTGATGGGCATGAGTATCTTCGGGGGGTTTTTGCTGCCTAAACAGACTTAGTGATGAGGAGGATGACGCTAGTTATAGTAAGTGATCGCTTTACAATTCACTTGTGAGTACTCAATTTATTCCTTGGCGTAACACTTGGACCTTCATGGAGTGCCATAAAAAATCGTTCAAAAGATAAAAACACAGTACATGTAATAACATCCAGACAGATAGGTACTGTTAAACAGCTCCGGGAAGAATATCTATCCTTAATTCGCAAATGCTGTACAAGAGCACACACGTGTTTATGAACGAAGACAACGATTGTATCAACATGACTCGTAAATATTTGATTAATGTCGTGTGAAAAACAGCAAGGATTCTATGCCGGGATTCACGCAAGATAAAATACCTGATTCTCTAGTACACATATATACCAACATCACCGAAATGTTGGAACGTGTGTGATACAAGTAACTTTGAGTATTTTCGAGAATCCGACCATCCTCCAAAGCCTTCTTCAGAGTTCATCAGAATCAAAAGCTTTCGACTGGAAACATAAAACACACTTTACCGGTCCTGGTAGATGAGGGAATAGCATCTACCCCCTGCATTCTAGTGCCGTTGACGTTCAACGCGAACCGGCATAGCGACGGAAAATATATTTCCACTCTTTCGAACCTTGGCATAGAGTGAACCGCGAAAAGTTTTCTCCTTTACTCAGCCCAGTAGGAGCGGTCCACGATGATACTTTGGTTGCATGGACTCATGTCTTCGGACGATTCTGTATCAGCATATGAGGAAAGAAAGCAGTATCGGATTAAAAAGTCGCTACTAACCTTTTCTTGTGTTTGCATTATCACGAACCTGATCAATACAAGATTCTTTTTCGGTTCATAGTAATTAGCACACATCTTGTGCTCGTTGAGAGGGGGCTAAAGTTGATTACTTCGCAGCCTCAGCAGATGATGAGTTACACCAGCTAGGATACCATGTTACTAACTGCGCTACAGATGAAGAAACATTTCCTAATTAAAGCACACGTATGAAACAACTTTTTCCAAGATCTATTGAAATCTGGTAGCATGCGTAACTCACAGACTTTCACGAACGCGTAATCACTCCATTCAGTAACTTTCATATTTCGGTGTCAGCGGGAACCAATCCAAACACTCAGTATGCAACAGTCCAATTGACACGTAACGAACAAATTTATTCAATCTGTCGATCCCCGCGATTGCTGAAAGGCAGGTGCCTGTACTATTTCATCTAAAAACGGGTAACTGCGCGCACTGACAGTGATGCGTAACATGTCCCCATTTGGAGAAAAAGACCGAGCATCCGAGGTACGTCATGGTTGACATATAACTACCGGATTTAAGTTTTTCATTGGGGATTGCGAACAAGTGATTCCTAGGTGGGTTGTTCGCGATCTTTTTTCTCAGAAGAGAACGGTCCATCTGATAGCAAATAGTGACTTGGACACACCACGGTCAAATAAGGTTGCGGACTAGGAACAAAAGCTCCAGGGTTGGTAGCGGTTGAGATGTCCGATGGACATTGCCACAAGAAGCGTGTGCGTTGCGGTTGATCAAAGGGTCTTTACCAGTTGTGACTTTGAAAATGCTTTATCAGTGATAAGAAAAATGGCCATTTGGTGCAGGATCCCTAATTTCCGATCAAAAAGATGTATTATTTTTTTCTCTTAAAGAGTTACACATTGATCAGTATTACTCTTATCATGTCCACAAAATCAGTTCGCCATTAAAAATAGGCTGTGCAATGAGAAAAAGAAGAATACAGAGAAGCTTCCTCCTTTTTTTAAACCAAACCAAAGATGATCTTAACTTTTACCCGTGTTGGTTTCAAACATGGGCCCATTCTCGGTATACAAATAGTCGCTCTGTGTTCGTATCGGGTCCATAAAAATTTCGTGTCACGTCAAATGCGCAAAGTTACGTTTTTTAATTGAGGACAAAAGAGACTATAGCTGCTTTTCTGTATTTTTTATGGGGATAAACTGTACACCAGGGTAGTTGATTGAAATGAGGAATAAGGGAAATGGACAAAAAGGAGAGTGGTGTGTAGTTGCAAAAAAAATGGGTGATAGGCTTAGGACTTGAACTGATCCTCAGTGACACCCTTGCCCATAGCTGCGGTAGCAGCGACACCGCCTGTCACCACCTTCATCAGGTTATCAACATAGTTGGCTCCAGACCATTTTTGATGTTGTAACACATCCACATTGTATTCCCGCTCCTTGCGCTGGACATTGGAAACGTATCCCAACATACCTTGCTCCTTGAAGCTTCTGGAGAAGGTGGCTAAAAGGAAAAGAAAAAAGTCACGTTAGAGCTCTCTATTCGTCCTGTTCCCTTTGATATATCCTTACAAGTGATAAGAGCGTTGGCGTGAAGACCACCCAAGGTGATGAATTGCCAGACGAAACCAAGGCTACCAAGAGTGCTAATGAATGTACCCATAGTCTGATCATTCAATCCTGCAGCATCCCTTTTTTGAAAGAAAGAAAAAAAAAAAAGATTAAGGTCAGCGGAGATGATTCATTATCTTTGCGCGGATCCATGTATACTTTACCAGTTGAAGGAGGGAGACAAGTTGTAACACAACAAGGCTTCAGGGTAGGCGGCAAGGACACCCTTGGCGAATTCTTCAGCTTGGCTGAGGATGGGCTTTCGGGTCTCCATCCACAACATATCAGCATAGGGAGCAAAGGCGACAGCACGAGAAGTAGCAGCCTCAGTACCACCCTCATATCTGTAGAAACCTTCACGGACACGTGCGACATCCCAGTCCCAGTGGACGCTGACACCGTAGGAAGCAGCAATGGCTCTAGCCTGCTCATTGGACTTGTAGTGGATCTTCTCGATGAATTCCTTGACGAGATGACCCTTACCGGCCTTGGTAAGTTCGTCAGCGACGGCGGTACCGAAACGCTTGAGACCAGCCTTGGCAACCCATTCGTCTTCGATGGCCTGGAGCTCGGCACCATTCTTGCCAGCCTGTTCGGCTTCGGACATGAGAGTAGCAAGTGGGCGCAGTCCTGGGACGGTAGCACCCACAATAAACTCGTGGTCACGAATATCAATGTTGGATGTAATCAATGTAGCAGCCTCGGCGTCGGAGCGGGCAACAACAACGTTCTCAACACCCATGATATCGAACTGAACACGGATGGCAACCAAACGGTTGATGTGCTCAGCAATAGGAACAAGCACCTTACCAGCCATGTGGCCACACTTCTTGGTGTTGGAAGCCTGATCCTCAACTAAACATCGCGTATTAGCAACTTCTCTCCACGAACAACCCCCCTTTTTTAGAAATATACATACCGTGGATACCAGCAGCACCGCGCTCAACGAACATCTTGGCAAGCTTCATGACAGCAGTGATACCACCATGACCAGTATCGGCATCAGCAACCATGGGACGCAAGTAGTCGATGTAAGGGGTCTTGGCGCGTTCAGCGGCGCTCATAGAAAGACGGGCTTCGCGTTGCTTGCGATCGTGGAAGAGCTGAGCCTTGAAAAGATGCTCGACCTTGTTGGGGACAGTGTCCATAGGGTAATCAGCCAAGTCAGGTCCGGGTTCGTTGCTGGTAGAGGCAGTAGACGAACATTGCCAGCCGGACACATACACGGTTTCGAGATGAGGTGCCATCTGGGTCACCTGGACGGGATCAAGCGCACCAAAGGTATGGGAGGTGGTGCCAGTTCTCTTCTTCTCTTGAAGGATACCCCACAACTTCTTGGCCATAACATCGGACTCATAGGTAGTAGAGATGGTGCCGCGCTTGGACACAATGGATTCAGCGGTATAGGGACGCTTGACGTGCTTGAAGCGGGGAGAGCTCCACCACTGCTGCACCTTCTCAACTTCTTGGCGGAAAATACGCTCTTCTTGATCCATGATGTATACTTTTTGTTTGTTGTGGGAAAACAAGGCAACGTTTATTATTCTAGAAGATATGCCCTTTAAATAGTTTTTTTTTGGGTTACTCTCTCCACATCCATGTGAAATTAATTAAAGGTCCGCTACGAACATCTTCCTCCACGTGAATCCTGATCGAACGTTTCGGCTATTGGTCCAATTTTTTGCTCTTCTTTCCGGCTTCTCCGCAATTTATTTTACTAGTGGAATGCCATTTGTCAGCTTCATTTGATACACAGGTGTACTATCACTCTAGTTGTTCATGGATAAAATAATAATACGAGTAATAATAATATCTATAGTGTTTGTTCACCCCACTGGTTAATATGCCACCCATGCTCGGCAACGATTTTTTCTGTTGATTCACCAAGTAGAGCTATTGAAAACTCTCCTTCTTTGACAGGTTTCGCAAGATACTTCTCCGCCATTTCTTTAATGTCATCCTGAGTCACATTCAAGAATCCTTCGCGTCGCCTAAAACAAAATAGATTAGCACACGAACTATCTTTTTTTTTTTCTTTTTTTTTACCATTGTCGCATTTCATCGGATATGCCATTTACAAATTGAAGCATCCCCTCCTCGGAAACGCTCAGAGGGGCATCTACCCCTTGGAAAATGGATAGTTTGGCCTCTGTCATTTCTTGATCTGTGAATTTTCGTCGCTGAACCCAATCGACAGCCGCACTGTATGTGTCTAGTGTCTCCAATGTACGTGGATCTCGGTAGGAGTAAAAAGAAAAGAGGCCATTCAAACCACCATAACGTGCACCTCCTCCATAGGCTCCGTTCTTCTCACGAATTTCCCGATGTAGAAAGTGGTTGGTCATAAGGGATGAAAGCACTTGAAGTTTGGCACCATCCGGGTGTGTATACGGAACACCCCGGAGAACCTTGGCAGAGAAATTCACAGAGAACGGAAGAGGGAAAAACGTTTTTCTAAACTGCGGTACAAAGGTGTGCTGCATAATGTGATGGGATGATTCATGAACAAGCTTGAAACACCGCTAATACCACTTACAGAGTCCGATGGAGGTTGTGTGTGCTCCTCCGGCAAGCTGGAGATGAACTTAGTCAAGGCCTTTTCGTTGCCAGCAATAGCATCTTCGCCACATGTGATGGCGATACGAAGTGAAGACTGCTTTAAAACAATGGAGGCGATTGTTTTAAGTTTTTCTACAACGTCGGACAGATCTTCTTTTGCAGCGAGCTGGCTCATAAAGTTCACCTGGGTGATCCCACTGAGTAATTCAGTGTTTTGCAGCGACGGGGTAAGCGTTGATCCCGCAAAGGTGCGTGCGAACACATGACCCGAATCCGCCACTGAGTTTACTAAAGCAGACGCAGTCTGAAGCCGAATTCCTGGTTTAGCACAACAAACCTAAACAAATGGAACTTACCCCCATAATCAGCGTCTTTAGCTTCTCTGTATCGTCAAAGTTGGTATCGTGGACAATCTTTCCCAAGATACCGTACATCTTGTCGATGTTGCGGTCCAAACAGTTACCGATCAAGGCAATACCTTCTTCCACATGGTTGATGTCTATTGAAAAAAAAAATTAAGTGTGTTTATCTTAAAAGAGGTTCCAGTACCAGAATGGTTGGTTGCCACACTTGTGGAAGCTCTTAAACCACCAGTGTACAACCGTATTTCTTCATCGATTTCAGCCATAGTTTGGCTGTGTGTACCAAGCGATACAAGCGCCTACGTAATTTTTGTCCCACCTTAGCGACTTTCACACGCCCTTTAATACATACATCACAGAAGAGCGGGAGATAAAGTTTGAGTTCGTTCGATAACGAGGGAAGAGTGCTGATTGCTCTAAAATAGGTGATGCCATTTGTCGACGTCGTTCGCCACTGCACCGGTGTGTTACAGATACCAGAATGATCTAGCACGGTTCGCTTTGTTTTTGGTGAAATATCGCCGAGTTGCAGTGTTGGAAGACATGAAAGATCCTCCAGTTTGTTTTGGCCTTCCACCAACGCCTTTGCTTGCTCCGCAATCTCGGTTTTATCTGACTCTGTCAACGCATCCACTTTCTTCGCCAAACGTGTTTGCTCCTCAGACGTAAGGTCCGCAGAATAAGAACCATCGGGCTTCATAACGTACGTCAGTGTGTGGGGGTTACTCGTTAAATAGTTGTCAATGAGCGACTCAAAAAATTTGCCTTTGGCAAGCTCTTGTTTCAGGCGCTCAATATTCTATAAACCATAGCTTTAGTGTATTCTGCCCACTCCCCCCTTTTTTTTTGTTACCTTGTTGATTTCTAACTGATCGATTGGATCTACACCATTGAACCAGCCCGAGGTGATACCATGCATAATTGTCAGCCCAAAATCGGCAGTTTTCTATTCTCATTAAAATAAATACCCTTATTACATGAACTTTACTTACATGTTTCTGACCCAGCTCCATCTGATGGATAGCAGCCTCAATTCGCTTTTCGTCAAACCCTTCCTGCTTCACTTGCTCCAGCACAGATCGAATACGCTCTTGTACCTTTGTCTCTGTGTCAAATCATACGTTTGTCCTGTTATTTTCAACTTACTACTTCCACATCCGTCTCTTTGACACCTTGTAGACCAACAGAGAAAGACCCCACGCTATCAAACAGAAAATGTCATGTTGTGTAAGACATATCACAGACCTTACTGTGTGCTGCTGTCAAAACCAGTGTTGGCCGAAAACTCTGAACCAAGATTTGTGTCAATCAAAGCCTTGTACATAGGCGATGCATGACCATCTAAAAGCAGATAACTGAGAAGTTTCATCGAGAATGTTTCAAATGTGTCCTACAATGACCTGTGAATATCTACTTTTCAGTGGGGAACTCTTACCTTTGGTTCATTGGCCAAGAAGGATAATGATACCCTCACTTGACGATCGGGAGGACTCACTGATTGCTGAAGATTAGCATCAAAACTAGGAATGGCAAGTTGGCCTGTGTATCTTACTGGGATCCTGAGCACAGGTCGAAACAATTGTTTTAGGACTTGTCCAGGGTGCAACAGTTTTGTTGACAAATGGGACATCTGCGCGCTCGAATCCACTTAACTTCTCCTGGATCGCAGCTAAATGATCTTCCAAAGGAAAGTTGCCTGAAATCATTTGTAAGTACAATCGATCCATCAGGTTTTCATTAGTTACCGTAAGTGTAAAATCGAGCATTGCTAGGATGGTAATGCTTTTTGTGGAAAGCCAAAAGTTGATCATGTGTAAGATCTGTAATACACGAAGGATCGCCACCACTGGAGTGCTCATAGGTGGTTCCCGGGAACATAGCTTGCTGTGTGCGTGAGTAATACAAATAATTTGCGTCCGACTACAATTATGCATCAACAATTGGTCTATGCGTTTTTGGTACACACCGTCTGGCCTTTCATTTCATTATAGACAATGCCCTTAAATTGGATGGGAGTAGATGTATCTATTATCCAAAAGTGGGTTAGACTCTTCAACCTTTTTTTTCAGTCATTTCTACCTGTGGGCACTTCGTGCTCCAATCGCCATCCCTCTTGTATGAAATCTAGCTTTTCCAGGCGTGGATGAAGCACTGCATCCATATACACGTTGCGCAGATTGGTGTAATCCGTAGGATTTGTTGTAGCGAAAGGATAAATGGTGTAGTCACTCGCTATTGTTCGAAATCAGCGACAGTCCGTATGTTTTAAATAGTACCAGTAAAAGCGTTCATGAACGTTGCTAAGCTGCGATTCAACATTTTGAAAAAGGGGTCGCGAACAGGATACTGTTGACTTCCACACAACGTCGTATGTTCCTGTAAAGCAGGTCAGGTACGTTACAACTGTACAATCGTGTTTACCAAGATATGCGGGACACCCGTGCTGTCCGTTACTGGTGTGTGGAATCCGACAGCGAAAACATTATTCGTATCGTCTCTGTCAATGTGTAAATGTTTTGCGCCAGTTTTCTCATGCTCCAGCGCGATCGCGGTCAATTCTAGTTCAGGTACCCGTCTGACTTGTTGAACGCGGTACCCATGCAGTTGGTCCCCTGCCGAAAGAGCTGCACGACTTGTCAGTTTGGATCTTCCAGGATCAGGACTGTCTACCTTTACTAGAGTACGATCTGATGGAAGACCAAGTCTTCGAACTTCTCTGCACGAAACGCGAAGAGCACAGTAGCTGAATGGACATGTCAGCGGTCGAGCAATAAAAAGCCAGAAATCCGGGCACCCCTAAATGATCATTGTCTCGCGCTGGACACCACGTCATTCCACGTGATACACGACATTTTGCTTTTTTGTGGGCATCATCGGTTTATGTTTTTCACGGATGCGAACTGTTTAGCCTGTTTACATAGCTAGTCCTTTTACTTGTGTTGTATTATTTTAGTAAACATTGTTAAGCATTATTGGTACCAATAGATTGGTTTTGGTATATCATGTTGTCATTGTCGTATCCAACATTTTATTCATAGTTCATCGTGTGCGGCTATTTAAGATAACGAGGAGTCTGTTTAGATCCAACAGTAGAAGATTGATTGGTTCTATTGAGCAAAGAAATCAGCATATGCAGTCTTACGGATTCTTCTTGCCTATCAATATTTTTATATCTCGTTATCCCTACAGTTAGCAGTATTGATAAATTAGTCCCAGAGACATTGCATGAAATGGCGTTTTTTGGCATCATGGTTGATGGTACATACTTATTTCTTCCTTTTATTCTTCGAAATGTCAATGGTACATTTATTTACTGCAAAGCATCCCTTGGATTAAAGTCTTCTCCAGGGTCCTTCCTCCAGGAAAGTAAATATAATGCTGAACCGAACCATCGACATGGTACTTCTTCACGTCAAGTTTGATATCGGAAGTGTTAAGTATATAGCCTCTTTCTTTTGCTCTTTCCTAAACATATTACATCTAAATAGTGGTATTCACCTCGCCATTTGTCAATTGGTGACAACCCTTTGTCGCTGGATGGTTTGGTTTATTCGACTCTGTATGCCAACGCTTACCATATCACATATTCTTGAAGGCTTACTACCTCCAGGTGTCTCTGCCGATAACCAAGGGTAAGTAATTTTACCTCAAAGATACATCGACTGATACCCTTTTATAGTTGGGCCATCTATGGTATTGGCCAGCCAAGGTCATCTGGTTCTCTCTCCCTCTTTCATTTGCCATCTGTGGTAAGTAACTTCGTAAAAATAGCGTATGGTACTGAGATTTTGGATCTGCTATTGGTTGACAATTCTGGTCAACCCACAACACGATATTGAAGGTGTTTAAAAAGCGCCGTAGGTCCTCCGGGAGCTGTAAGTACTATTTGGATCGCGATTCATTTTCATATGCTGACATCAGGATAACTGGGTAAGACAGTTATTAAGCGTTGGCATCTCCTCTAATATTCTCCAGCGATCCTGCAAAACATTCCGAGCGGGGGGAGTATATGCTAAAACCATCAGGTAAAAATTTTTATCGGGAACTTCTGTGTGATGCTGACTTTTTCCCGTCATTTTTCATATATGCTCATTTTGGTTTTTTGGACACCTTTTAGAACGTGAACCGTAATAAGGGTACACGAATCGATGTCGGGATAATCAGGGAATAAGCTGTACCCACGATGCTCCATGAGCGTATGAGGAGGTACGCTTCCGTTGGCGTTGGGGAGAATTAATTATACCATGTGGTTCCAGTCGACCCAAATGATATCGTAGTGATAAGACTTTAGACGTTTATTGGATATATTTTGCCTTTGTACGGATAAATGTTGATTTTTCTTCTCAAACGATCGTGCGAAAAAAAAAAAAAAAAAAAAAAAAAAGAGAAAGAGAAACGACGATGCTATATGGAACAACCATACGGCTTCTGGTAAAACAAAGACATAAAACCCTGGAATGAAAGCTGCATGCGTAAAGAAAAATTCATGATGGTACGGGAAAGAACGAGTAGAAGGTCACACAGCCTAATGGACTGTCTGCATGTCATTGGTCCAGCATTCTTCTGGTCTAAGCTGCGAAAAAGCGGTGCTGCCTTCATGCCCTGGGTATTGCTTGTCATTGAAGGTAATCTATATGAACTGTACATATGTACATACAATAAAAGCACTGTGCAATTTGTTAAATCCTATGAAAAATGCGCAAGGGTAGTTTGAACTACGACCCGACTGCATTTATGTGCTGTTTGACAGAATCTTTCCAAATGTAAACATATGCAACATACAAAAACAAATGTCTAACTGCATGCAGTAACTTACTTTTGTTTATTTTTATGACAATCAAGATAGGCTTGCGGTGACCAGGGTTGTGTTTCTGACCCCCGCGGGGCAGTATCGCCTGATCCAACTACGATCACGCCATGACACACTCCGATAATAGCCACCTGACAGGTGAAGTATGTCAAAACCGCGCATCCGATCTGATCAAGAAGTTTTGTGGCCGCAGTGTAGAACTGGTGCTACCAAAGCCTCAGCTGTCATTAAGTACAAAAAATACAGCGACATTATTCCCTTCTTCTTTAACAGCAACGTGTTATTTGTAAAGATCTATGCATCATGACATCAGGTTGTTGTTATCAAGGCTCCCTGCTCTTGATGTTCATCTATAAGCCTTATTCTCGGAAGACAAAATTGTACGACAAGTTAGAAATTCGGTGGACAAGAAGAGAGGAAAATGAATGTGTTCGGAGAGAAGTCGCCTTTTTTCAAAGTATGATGCAACATTTTTTTTTTTTTCGTCGGATGGTCTGAGCTACCACGTTCATTGCAAGAATATTCAAAACTTTTTAAATCGCCTTGATCAAGTCGGTCCAGGCTCTATTCTGCCCTATGTGGTACTTCGCTTCATTCTTCCTATCTCTAACTCTTTCCAATTGATTAATATGTAAAATTGTCTTGGTTTGACTACATGAGCAAAACTTCATTGGAAAGGAAAGGGCTTAGTATCAGATTAACAGAAAACCTTGTACACTTTGTGTAAATGTAATAAAACAACCGTCTGATGTCATTCTGGTTCTGTCGAAGTTTTCGGTATTTTTTTTTCATGAGAAAGTGTATACTCTCATGGTGATACGTGCGTTACGAAAAGATTACGAAAACAGATAAGAAATTCTTGGCTAATATGTAACTTCCTCTAGGTCGACAACTCGACATATATATACAACGCTGAGCCAATAGTATGGCGCCAATAATGTAATTCGTTACCTTCCAAAATGACAACCAGCATTAAGGAATAAAGTTAAAACTTGATTAAACTGGTTCAATCTGAATAGGTTAGTTCAGACAGACTCTTAGATCATACACACGGAATAGTGTTTTGCCATCTGACGACAACTGACGTATTTCAATGACAAGAATGCTTCTAAATACAGTTTACTAGCCAAACATGGAATTGATTAGCATTTCTTCCGGTTGAAAAACCAATTATATGAAGCAAGACGGAACAACATTCCACGCATACGAGTTTTTGAACAGAAAAGTCGTTTCCCCCAAAACAGGGTATCTATAGCTGTCAATTCTGATGCAAGCATTAAAGCAGTATCTAGATGCTGTATCTAGTTTCCATTGTTAGTGCTTTGTTTTCTACAGAACGTTGAAAAGCGATGGTGGAGTGTGGTGTGTGTGTAGAGACTGAGGATTGAGTTTCTTTTTTGTTATCCTGGCAGAAACAGGAGAAATATACGATGGACCGAAATGGTAGCTTCAAGCTGGTTCTGATTGGTGTACAGCAAAGATGCCAGCTCGACGTAGAAATCTTTGCACTGAAAGCTAGAAAACGAATGGAACGTACACCTTCACTGACAGCGGAGTATGGTTTGAAAGTACCAGTATGCAAATCGGCGATCTTGCAAGCAACCGAAACGTCGATGTTGTTCATCTCTAAATATGCATGTATTAGACGCGATACGAATGTTTGCGTCTACAAGATCTCTTGTTCTTTTTTTTTCTTATCTATAGCTGCACAACCCTGTATCCTGCATTGTTTCATTAAGAGAATAGCGGTTAAAGCTGATATTTCGCAAATACAGCTTGTACGACGTACATGTTGTCAATTTACACAATAGATGGTTGAAAAAACCTTCAGAGTCAGCCTTATTTGGATAACTTATTGTATCTCATTCTTACAGAAGGAAAAGGCATGTATTCTCAGTCTATTGGAACACATCTGCTGTGGAGTCTTAACATCTGAGTTGCTATGGAACCATCCAAGACCCCTGTACAGGGATGATTTACACTTCTGCTTCTCTTGTTCTCACCAATCATATCACTCGTGTTCCTGTGGTTGAGACGACATCTTCTGTAGGAGGCACTATAAACCCCCAAGAGTATGGCTTAACTATACGAGCATCAAACGCTCAACAAAAATAAGTATCACTTTATATCTCCAAATACAAACTGTAGAGCTTTGGGCTGCGTTTCAAGCGCATTATCGAAGGCCCTTTCTATATTCGTTGGATGGCACGTATCGTATTTCCGAGGTTTTTTGTCGTTGAACCTGAAAAAACTGTCGTAAAAAGAAAAAAATATCTCCGTATATATAAGAATTTTTGGATTTAAAAAACGGGATTCCATTGGATGGGAAAAGCGGGATTACAAATATTGATTGGACACCGTTGTTCGCTAAAGCACTAATTTGGAAGATGCAGTCATGGTTTTTCTTAGAGCCTCCTCATTTTTGTTGCCCAAGGGAACCAAGGATTTCTCTTCGCTATTATTGAAGACTTTTTACCAGTTTTCACTTTCAATTTTACCAGTTTTCACTTTCAATAGAAATGCCTCGCGTTCAATCATCTGTATGTCCTACTTGCGGAGGAAATGACCATCGTCGCAGTTCCAGTCGCCTCTGTCCAAACAACAG
>JNEV01000745.1:0-11426 GCA_000697495.1 Saksenaea oblongispora B3353 | reverse complement strand
ACTATCAATTTCAATGCCGCCGCTACTTATTTTACTACCACCGCTACCTATTTTACTACCGCCCGCTACCCACTTTATTACCGCCCGCTACCAAGTTTATTGCCGCCCGCTACCAAGTTTATTGCCGCCCGCTACCATATTTATTGCCGCCCGCTACCATATTTATTGCCGCCCGCTACCATATTTATTGCCGCCCGCTACCATATTTATTGCCGCCCGCTACCATATTTATTGCCGCCCGCTACCATATTTATTGCCGCCCGCTACTATTTTACTGCCGCCGCCATACTACTGAAATCAACTGTCACAATGGCCACTGATAAATTTCTAGTCACAAAGTGCTACGAAATCCGAGGCAACTCAAGTGCATATAACATGAGACACTCCAAGTGCATAAAACATGAGGCACTCCAAGTACATACAACATGAGGCAACCCAAGTACATACAACATGAGGCAACCCAAGTAGCTTGAACAAAAGGCATCTCAAGTAACCCGAATTCAACACATTCCAAGTTCTTTTAACTGTTTCATCTCTCTCTCCGTTTCATCTTTTACTTCCTATTTAGTATCTATCAATTTTATATAAATACCCCCTCTATTTGATGAATAAAACATCAGGTTAACACAACTAAAACTAAGTTGTCCGCTTTCAAATCTCAAGCACAAGCCAAGGTTCTCTCAAGAATATCAAGATACACACAAGTCTCCTTGCACCTCCGTTGGTTATTATCTCAAGAAACCACCGATAACCCTTTTATTTTCTTTTTATCTTTGACTCTACTTTGAACTTTTATTTTGATCCATCGACACTCGCGGCACAGATCCCGCTATATCACATTTGACTTTGATTCAACTTTTATTTTCTTTATTTTATTCTCTCTTACGGATCTATCTTATTATCCGCACATCTTTGATTACATATACGATCCAATACGAGATCTCAGGTAATCACACACATAGTTTACTAACTATCAGATTTCTTTTTATTTTAACAGAACCATTAAGAGTTTATATAACACCCATTATACTCGGTGTTCAAGAACTATTTACTCTTCTCTTCCTCTTTTATCTTTCAAAACCGAGGGATATCCCATAGTCTTGGTGCTGACTCAAAACCACACCTGGTGCTCACTAAACTCGAACATACCGCTACTCTTTTGTTACTCTTTTTAACCAGAAACCGCTATAACCTTACATCTTGGAACTCTCTGCCGAAATCTTTCATATTTCATCTTACCGCTGTCTACATCTGGCTAACCCGAAATTATACCCTTTCAACGGTTCAGAGGGCACTGAGGACAGTCATTGCAGTTGTGGCCCTGTTGGTAGCAGAACATACAGTGAACGGGCATATCTTTTCAGGTGGCATAATAGCCATTGGATGAGTCTGCCCATGGCATGTGGTGTTGGAGATCTAGAAAAGGTTGGTCATCAGGGCACTGGAAACGGTCAAGGACTGCGTAGCCATTGCCCATGTATAGACCAAGGTCAGCATCCCGATACACTCCGACGTCCAAGACGCATCCATAGGGGCTTAGGCTATGGCTAAGTGTGGGTTCCAATTTAGTAGGTACGAGAAAAGGAAGATTGGCAAGGTTTATGCGGATGATTTGAGCATCATGGTCTAGGACAATGGCAGCTCGATAGGTGATTCCTTCGTATTCGAAGCCTACAGTGCACACTTTATCAATACCTGTATGATCGGAGGGGTCGAAGTTGATCTCGGCTAATGTTTGGGTACCCTCACGATGGATTTTTCCTCCGACTAGAGTGGAATAGTCAAGCATAATGGTTTTTTAGTATCTCTTTGGCATTGGTTTTGGTGAGAGCGTCAGAGATGTCAAAAAAGACGCTCCCTGGGGAGTGCCCTGGACGCCACGCATGCATTTTCACCACGACAGGTTCAGTAGTCACTTTTGTTTTTGGGGAAAACATCAAAGAGCAATGGTTCTTAACAATGCCGGCATAGGTACGACGAGTGGGAGGGGGAGGGGGGTTTTTGGCAGTGGGTTCCGAGAGTGAGGACACCTTCGGAGGTGGACTTGGTTGAATATCGGGAAGAGCCATGCTATAGTTTGAAAATGTCTAACTTTGGTTGAATTTTATTCAAAAACAACTGGAAAAAAGTAGAGCCGAACACTAGGGATCAGACTGTCCGACCCGTATTGCTGGAAAAGTCATGCTTCATCCATCCATCCATCTATTTTATATATCTTAGAAGATAACGAAAACTTATAAAAAGACTGACAGCTATTACTATTAATTTTAAACACCATTGCTATTTTTTGTTTACTGCTAGTATTATCAATTTTACTGCCGTGGCTATCATTGTTACTATCACCACTATTATTTTTACTGCCGTGGCTATTATTTATTACTGCCGCGACTATTATTTTTTACTGCTGCGGCTATCTGTTTTACTTTTTACTGCTTTCAATTTTACTGTTATCACTATCAATTGCCACTGAAGCCAATTATTATTACATATACAAACAAGCTAACAGATCATATATTTAGCAATCATACATTATAATAAATACTTAAAGTCTTTATAACTAACTAAAAACAAGGTAAAAGAAGAAACAACATAGTATAAAGTATGATTTTATAACATAAGATTGTAGAAAGTATTTAAGATATAAAGTGTAGTTTCTTGTAAATTGATAGTAATAGTTGGGGATTCTCATTGATCCATGATTCATCTATCCGATCCGATCCGTATCCGTTTATGTCGAATACGGATTGTAGTTTTGAATCCGACTTCTTAAATAGATCAAAAAAGTACAATCCGATCCGATCCGTTTGATTCGTTTAACGTTTATGGTAAATGTATATAGTGTATGCATCATAGCTCTGTGAGCAGATATAGGATATTATATTTTAGCAAATCGCTTCATTTTCATGGTGTAAATAGTACTTTTTATTATGTTGTAGAGGAAATAAGGCATTCCGAAGTAGATGCCTCAATAGTGTCAAATACGAATGTAAGCGAAAGCAGCATTAGAACTGGTACTTTTTTTTTTTAAAAAAAAAAAGAAAAGTGGAAGTATAGCGAAGAAAGTGGATTGAGTACTAAAAGAGAATGGAGACAGAATAATATAAAGCTATGGTATGTAATGCTAGTTGTACATGCAATGTCAAGTGACATGGTCGAAGGTAAATTGTTATCTTCTTGACATAGCGAGATGTAAGAAAGTGAAAGTGCACATTAAAGTTAGAAGCAGGAATCGTCAAGCTGAATTGCTTATTTCCATGGTTACTTCAGCAAAGGTGGAGCAATTAGAAGTAGATGAAAGAACGTTGGCCAAACCTTGCTTACCTCATAGTCATGTCGTATACAATGATGTCAAAAAAAAACGGCATGGCAGGATGACCATAAAAAAACTGCCGTTGTAAAAGGGAGAAGTGATCGTAGTCAAACAGTCGGGAAAAGGGAAAAGACATCCAAAGTCAAACACTTGTAAAGAATACCAAATAGTAATGCCATCTACATCTTTCGAATGGCTCTCTCTATACAATATATAAACACTGGAAGCCTTATAAAAGCTTAACAACCAATAAAGCTTGTTACCGTTTTGTAATGGCAAAGTCTTTACTCATAGTTCTTAATTAGCGTTGCTTTTTTATTTTAGCTTGCATTGGGAAGCTGTGAAGTTAGCGATCGATACAATGCATGTGTTTCTGTAATGCTGCATTCTTATAAAGTAATTCAACCACTTCCTCTTCTTCTTCTTTTGTTATTTTTTCTATAACAACGTATACTTAGCCGTAATGGCTGTATATCATACAATGATGGCTCATATTATCTCTTTCGTCATAGATCTTAATATGCTTGACACAGACTTCAATATTACTGGTCAATCTGATCGATTCGATTTGTGAAGATCCCTAGTAATAGTAGATGCATTTAAAATATAATTTTATAGCTGTATACTAAGTTGTAAGTATAAAGCAATTTTCAATAATAAAATATACTACAATGTTAATAGCAATTTAAAATAATGATAGGGTTTGGATTAAGTGAGCATCAGGTGAGTTTTTAGCCTACTCTGTTGTATTGAATGTCACAAACAGAAAATATATCAAAGGGAAAGACAAGAAGATATAGTAAGGCTCGTGTTTATTTCCGGAAGAAAATTATTATTACAGATTGCCTCAAAATGATTAAAATAAAATCTCTTTTAGATAGTGTAAGTATCCATTTGATTGCGCACATATATTTTTTTATACTATTCACTTTACTGCCGCCACTATCAATTTTATTGCCGCCCGCTACCACTTTTATTGCCGCCCGCTACCACTTTTATTGCCGCCCGCTACCACTTTTATTGCCGCCCGCTACCACTTTTATTGCCGCCCGCTACCAACTTTACTACCGCTGCTATCAATTTAATTGCCGAAACCAATCGTTATTCGGACAAGCTGACAAGATTACATGTTCTCATGAAAACACTGCACGATCGTATCATAAACGAACAATCCATGATTTTATTATAAATGAACAAGCCATGATTGTATCATAAACAGACAAACCATGATCATATCATAAACAGACAAACCATGATCATATCACAAATGAACATTCAGCACTCGTAGCAAAAACGCACAATCGGTGAACGTAGCAAGTTTTGACCTTCCCTGTTACCATAACTGTTTCATCTCATATCCACTATTTTGTATTCATCAATTTTGTATAAATATTCCCTCTATTCAATGAATAAAATACAGGTTTTTCAGATACAAAATAACCTGTCCGCTTAAGAATATCAAACACAAGCCAAGGTTCTCTCAAGGATATCAACACAATCACAAGTCTCCTTGCACCTCCGTTGGTTATTATCGAGAAACCACCGATAACCCTTTTTCTTTTTCTTTTATCTCTGATTCTACTTTGATTTTTATTTCCATCCCCTGACAATCACGGCACAGAGCACACTATCTTATTTTCTTTTGATTCTACTTCTATTTTCCTTGATCTATTTCTCGGATTTACTTTATATCCGCACATCTTTTTGATTACACTTGCAAGATCCAACACAAGATCATAGGTGATCAGACACATGATCTACTAACGATCAGATTTTTTTTATTATCAACAGGATCCATCAAGAATCCCTATAACGCCCTTTATACTCAGTATTCGAGACCTCTTTTATTTCTCTTTTTGTCTCTTTTCATCTTTCAATTGAAAGATACCTATAATCTTGGTGCTGACTCAAAACCATACCTGGTGCACACTAAATTCGAACTTGCTGCTGCTTTTTTGATATAGTTTTGTCGTATAGCTGATATGTTGCCATGTACCGTTATAAACGGATCTTCATTATAACTCCATATAAGGGCTTATGGATCAATCGTATTTCCTGTACAACGTAGATTTTCCCTTCTCACAGTACCAAGACGGTCAGACCACATGTCACCTGCATATGATCAACACTGTATTCATTAAGGGATAGCACATTAATAACAACACATGCGTACACGGAGACCTCATATAAATACCTTAGGGAAATCAATAATAATAAAAACACTTTATTCAGTCTCAAATGATTTTACTTTGTCTGTTCTTATCTTACGATTATCTTATCCCTATAACACAATTTTTTACCGGAAACCGTTATATTTGGTACTCCCTATATCTATTCAAACTCGGAACACACGTTTGATCACGAAGCCACACCTTTCAACGGAGATTGTTCGTCTAGAACAACTCCAATAGCTGCTTAACATAAGGGTCGCTTATTCAACTGATGTTATTGCTATTAGAATACAACAAACACCAAGCGTAGATAGAATATCTCTCAATTGAAAGATAAAGAGAGAAAGAAAAAGAAAAGGCTTTTAATACCAAATATAATGGATACTTGGATAGACTCTTGATAAATCCTATAAAGAAAAAGAAAATATAACTGTTAGTAAATCATGTTTTATGATTACCAGAAATCTCAGATTGGATCGTTCAAATGGAATCAAAGTTTGTATAGAGAATAAAGAAAATTCATCATTGATTCAAAATAAATTCACATATAACGTAATCTTTGTTGCGTGTGTCAATGAATCAAATAAGAGTCAGAGATAAAAAAAAAAGAGAGCCAAGATTATCGGTAGCTTCTTGATAATAACCAACAGATATGCAAGGAGATGATTGTAGTCTTAATATTCTTGAGGAACCTTGGTTTTTGCACTTGGAATAAGAAAGTAGATAACTTTGGCTTTTGTTATATTAACCTCAATAGTAATCTAATATTTTATTTGAGAAATATCAGGATATTTATACAAAATCCGTGGATACAAAATAAGTCTAGGGTGCTATGAACTGTGTACATATATTTTCTGTTTAAATACAATGCACACACTTCATGTTTGAATACAATGCGGACATTTCGTGTTTGAATGACTACGACATATGATCATGCCTGTGCCATCGGTTGCTGCGGCAGTTATTTAGGTTCGGTGGTAGTAAAATTGATAGCAGCAGCAAAGGGTTCCATACTTGGGCACTTAATTAGAGGGAGGGGGAATGCCCAAGAGAAGAGCTCGACAGAACTCTTACCACGGTTACAAAAGAAAAATTTATCACATTGAGCTAACAGTTATCTCAAGAAGCCCTTGGATGAGACTTATGCTCGTTTGCTTCTTCCAAAAAAAAAAAAAGCTTACTCCCAAGTACTTAGTTTGAAGGGAATGAGTGCCTAGGGAAGTGCCCGACGAAATTCTCTTGCCCCAAATAGCATGGATTAGTGGGCCATGGGCCTACCTATTGACACGCCCAGATTAGGGCCCATTCATGGCAAGCCCTAGATAGCATGCTAAGTTTAAGATATATTTTTCTAGTTACCGCTTAAAGTGACTCTATCTGATAGATAAGTTGAGGTACATTTGTATATCAAACTTGTTGCCCTTTTACTTTGGATTATGTGGGATAAACAACATCCCAGCAACCTGCCTCTATTTTAAAGTACGTATAATTTAGAGCCAGAAGGTACCATTACTAATAATACAAATAACCACCACATTCATAGTATGTAAATAATTTTCCACATACCAACGGTATTAACAATTACAGCGCATATGATCTCATCAACAAGCTTGAATGTAGAAAATTCTTTGACTGTCGCAGAGGTACGCGCCAGCGGTCAAAATAGAACTGGATGAAGAAGAAATTACTTTCTTTAGTGAATAAATTCACATATACCGGATGGATCGTAGGATGAGGGACAGACGCATGGGACGGCTTGGCTCCTTGTCATATATATATAGCATATGTAGATGCCGACTTACGTCCAAATTCTTTTATTACAGTATATTGGTATAATACATACAAACAATTTAATTTTAGAAAAAAGGCAGGTAAAAGTGTCGAATTTCTTTTTGGCTGGTCCAATCAATGGTCATGGAAGACTACTTTAATAGTGTGATGAGTAAATACAAGAGAATAAGATAAGCGAATGATATTTTTATTTTGCTTTACGCTACTAGGATAGTTATACTGAAGATATTCAGGTACTGGTTTGATTTGAGGATTATCCCCGTCCAAATCGGGTTGAAGTGATTTTTGTGACGGCAAAAGAAAGCAGATATCGAGGATTATGGGCAAAGCTGATAGAAATACATATTAGTAACAGCTGATTTACAAGTATATCCTTACCTGATCGGTGTATGTGAGACCAATTGACATGGTATCCAACGCTTAGGAGGCCATGTAGAGTGAAGTGCGTCTGCAGTGGCTCTTTTGGCAGTTGTACAGATTGTCAGACGTTTTCCATACTGCTTAAATTACTTTATTTGATCCAGGACTGACTACAGTAAAATCAAGGTTTGAAGATGCTACTATGATTGTATGCGTTGAAACAACAAAGACTAAACATAGAGGTACTGCCACTTATAAGCTTTTAGCCTTCCATTAATATTTGCGGGAATTTCGTCCCACCAGTAAGCCGTCCATTTACACAAATAATCACCAAATTAGGGTCAGATTGCGAAGGTTAATGAAAGGAAGTTAATTCATCAAGTGGTACTTTTACCATACTACCCATAGTATTTGTAAAACCGAATTGGAAAGAAAAAACAAAGTGACATGCTGTATGAATAGGTCAACTAAAAATATTGCAGTTTATAAAGTTAGAAACCAAACGATATATCTAAAATGGATCGACAAAAAAAATACGGTAAAAATATACAGAAGATGGGGTAGTACTGTATCATACGACAAAACTATTTCAGTGAGTGGGAAATATACAGCTATCCAATGAGTAGTAGTCGTTTTATTTTTATTTTATGTGGTGAGCCGCAAAGTATCTGATATCCACTATTTGTCAGCTGAAACGCAATTTAAAGTTAGCCATAGTACTGAGATATACTTATTTAACTGTTTCGACCATCTAAGCAGATGGCTGAACCACACAGTTTCAAGCGCTCAATGAAATCCAACTCAGGCAACCAAAAGTTTATGTGGTGCATAGAATATTCCACCAATCATTTCTGGCGTATTTGGTGGTGTGCTACAGGTAGGATCACCTGCAAAAAATATGCTACAAAAAAAAAAGTACTAAATTAAAGTTTAGGGTCTTGTGTTGCCTCCATGACGATCTTTGCACAGTGCACAATAATTTAGCTCCAAAAGAAAACAGATTAAAACAGTCGGTGTCTGATCGGTGAAGATGCAAATCCAAATGAATAAATCTGCTTCCGCTAAAAGAAAAAAGGAAAGCGGACTTTATTTGATTCTTGTTTAACTCAATCCATGTGTCCCCATATTGAGTCCCATCGTCGCTTCGTCAGCGTTGGATTGTGTGTAATTATGCTGTGGTTGTTGCAAGAAATAATGCTGTTGTTGAAAAGTATTATCTGCAGCTGCTGCCATATTAGGAGTATGTGGACTGCGCGGGCTGTATATGCTGGCGGCATCGTCATCCGATAAGAAGGCACAGGGGTTTGGGCTTGGCGGTAGCGGAGTGTTGACAGCAGCCTGATAAGCACTCAGGGAAGATGGTGAAAGCGGGGATTGATCCATCGTAGGTATAGACACATCAAGACGTGATTGGTGTTGGAGGTTATGAGTCTGTACAGTCAATGGGGCTGAAGGACGGGTGGGTAGGTGGTGGGAATAGTTCGGTTCGGGTGTAGACGTTCGGCTGGGTGACGGCGAATGTTGATGACCAAAGTACAAGTTCTGTGCGTGGTTTGCATTAGCATTTGCGTCGTGTGAAGTGATGTAGATGGGGGGCGGTCGTTCAGGATCGGATTTGACATCGTAGGCATCAAAGTTCAGCTCTGGAGGGACTTGTACTAAGGATCAGTTAGGCTATTGCTACCCATAGAGCGTGTTCTCTTACATAATGCACCATACTGCTTTGCCATAAAATCCATCATGGATCTTATCAATGTTTGCTGTGCATTTTGTCGCCTTCTGGTTTCTGCTAACTCTCTGACAACTTGTGCAAAGTTCTCTTGAAGATGTGCCAACTGCTGTATCATATCAGATTGCGTCATTTTCATGGATACCATCAGTGTATTTGCATCGCCATTATCCTTTCGTACAACGTCGGAATCTAGTGCTTTCCGTTTGATTTCGTCTAATAAATCTGGTCGTCCTCTCGAAAACTTTGGGTGCGAAAACTCCCAGATCTGATTCTCTGCTAAAGTGCGGTGACCACGTGGCGATTTGTTGACCTTGTGAAAGCCATACCTAAAAGGGGAAGAAAGTATGCAAGTCAGAGGATATGAATGAAATGCATCCGATGAGGCTACTTGCATATTCAGTTGGCGCACAAAGCTGCTAAAGTTGTTGTGCTTAAAGTGCTTGGGTAGGACATCGCGCGAAAATTCTGTGATATTACACACAATGAAAGAAGTTCCTGAATAGGTCCACGCGATTAAGTGTTGGTACTGTTTATCAACCACCATACTAATGGATGAGTTAGAAATGCAACCGAGCAACAGACATGACCATTAACTCACTTGTAGAGCTTATGAACAAAGGTGTTGCTACCTGCAGACTTATTGGGTTGCAAGGGTACTTGTGCTGCTGACGGTGGCGGCTGCAGCGACATTTGTTGTGCAAATTGATTCTGAAGTTGATCCCATGGTAAGTCGCCCGGTGGCATGTAGGGTGAGTCAAGTGGAGAAACATGAGGAGAATTCAGAGGCGATCCAGAAGAAACTGAGCTGCCGTTAAGCACGGAATGCGATGACATGGTTTAAAGCCAAAGATGTTATCAGTATATATCAGTTAGGTAAAAATAGGTTGCTTTGGATTGAAGTGGCTCCACAGCACAATTGGCGCCCCACAACATTACGGAGGGGAGATTGTTTATCCTCCCGATTTCTTTCTCCGATTGCCACCCTGCGGGGCGGGCTTGGTATGTCTGGGGTGTACAGGCCAATAGGATGTGCGTATAGTGTGCGCATCAGCCAGTAATATTTCAATACCAGCGGTGGTGTTCGCTTCGCTTCACAACACAGCTTTTCTATAGGAAAAAGAGAATTTGTATAAAAGAAAATTTTATTGAAAGAAGAAAGCGCATTGGGAAGCTGAAGATTCTATTACAAGAAGAAAAGCTGAAGATTTTACTGCAAGAAGAAGAGCTGAGAATTTTATTGCAAGAAGAAGAGCTGAGAATTTTATTGCAAGAAGAAAAGCTGAGAATTTTATTGCAAGAAGAAAAGCTGAGGATTTTATTGCAAGAAGAAAACGCTTCCTCTGTTTCACGGGGGGGTTTCCTTCCGTAGACCCCCCCACATTTGTCTCTGTGTATATTTGAAAAAGAGGCGATGGGCATGGAGCAGTTGTATAGTCTTTTCTTTTCTTTTTTTTTTTTTGAGGACGGGGGAGACCCCCGTGGACCCCCACACAGAGCTATATTTCGAACAGAAGGATTGTTGGCAAGAAGAAGACGCTAGAGTTTCAGGTCATCATAAAAAAAGGCATGGTTGTATTGGATATATTAATAAAGGATAGTATATAAGCATAAAGTGACATATTAGGCATAAAGGACGTAGACATATTAGGCATAGGCATAAGACTTAAGGATTGTAAACTTCTTTATAGACAACGTTCCGCGTGACAGGTCTTGACGGATCAGTAGAACGTGGAAGGAAGATCGAAATACAGGTGGAGGAAGATACACGGGATAAAGCAACGTACAACTGACCATGCGAAAAGACTGGGTTTGGAAGGTACAGACTGACGTGCTGAAGTGTCTGTCCTTGACTCTTGTTGATAGTTAGTGCGAAGGCGGGACGGAGAGGGAATTGGCGGCGGGATAAAATGAATGGAAGAGGGTCAGTTTCTAAGGACTGGAGTGTGATGCGCGGGATATAGACAATATCACCTAATACCAAAAGAAATGACAGAAAAAAAATTGTTAGGTACCATGAAAACTTGAACTGTTGACATACCGGCATGATCACCAATAGCGATTT
>JNEV01000744.1:0-98096 GCA_000697495.1 Saksenaea oblongispora B3353 | reverse complement strand
GTCAGGTCAAGGCAGACCTGATGAATTTGCTCGATCTACGATGGCAACCGATCGCATCACGGATACGAATACCGGTTCCCCTCCTGAGGGGATTTAGATTTTTACGGTACGTATACGACATTATATATCAAATTTAAAATCATCTTAATTAACTGTCGCTTTTATAGATGCTAGCATCGGTAAGGCTTTTGTCATTGTACTCGATCAAATACTCATCTAATGGATGTTTGCGATGCTGGAGTAACTTTTTGCGTTGTCGAAGGGCTAAGTGTAAGTACATAATCTATTCATGTTTTGCATCTTTACTGAATAATGCGGTAACAGGTATGTAAAAAAAATATGATTTCCAACTAAAAATAATAATAACATAGGTGCGACGCAGGTCCCCGTTCCCACGGGATTACGATAGTGGTAAGGCTTGCTCACAAACAATAATCCAAATATAACTAACGATAAGTGTCATTTTCGTACGTTTGGTTTTTTTTTTGTGTCAACGCGAAATTTATTTTCGGATGACGCAAAAAAAAATTCCAAGCGATGCAAAATGCGCTGCAAAAACCAGTACTTCACTCTCCTTTGTTGTTGGATGCACACATGGCCGACCTTGCTCGCTTTTGCCTTATCCCTCTCCGTGCCTGCAGGTAAGTTTAGCTCATGAAATGAAGGAGAATGAGCATGCGTTGGATGCATACTTGGGCGACTACTTGCTCTACGGGGCTTGACTTTCCCTTGTCCCTCTCCATGCCTGCGAGTGGGTACTTGGGCGACTACTTGCTCTACGTGGCTTGACTTTCCCTTGATTTTATACCTGCGAGTGGGTTGCGAATGCGTACTTGGGCGACTACTTGCTCCACGGACTTGACTTTCCCTTGTCGTCTTCGCTCCTGCGGATAACTTTGGTTTAGGATGATGAAATGAATGACTAATGCATAGGTGTTGGATGCACACGTGGCCGATCTCGTCTTTGCCTTGTCCCTCTCCATGCCATTGTCAATTTAGGTTATTTGACTACCTACGGGCATCTGTACTGAAGGAATCAACGATCGAACGTAGAGTACACCTACAGTCCTTCTTCCAGTAAGCCATCACCAGATGATGTTTATGGATAGCAAAGTGACATTCTTTACAAAGGCCAGAAGGCGCTCCAGCAAATCACCACTCTATCATGCATATGATCCCGGAACCAGCAGTCGGAATGAGCACCCAAGCCGAGAGGTCACCTGCCTGAAATAAGCTGTTTGTCACCTATTTTTTTTTCATTTGCGCCTTTCTTCACCGAGCGAGGAGAATAGTTAAGTTCTCCGGAATGTCCAAAAGTTATGCAAATCTTGCGTATCCACATGTCATATACTGTCTTTTTGAATACTTTCTCTTGACCACATTCATCCTTCTCTTTCAAACATGTTTATTTCATCAAATAATAACGATCGTTTCGAGCAATTCCGTTTATTTGTAACACTAGGGTTACTTATACATTCTACGAAATTTCTGGATATCTGTCTGATGTTGTTTAGTGAAGGCGATACGGTAGTACGTGAGACTGTAGTTTATTCTTCGAAGAAGACACCAAAACAGTAAGAAAAGTTTTTTTACAAATGAAAAGGACATTTCTATCGATGAAAGGCATTTTTTCTTTTGCTTTGAGAATGCACCGTGATTTCCAGTTAAGTACTATACTACTGAACGCTTTAAGGTTATAACGATTAACACTCATTCCCCACGTTGTCGGTGTGGAGTTTTGTTCGTTCTGTCTACTTACTTCCTTTTAAAGGAAGGAGCGAAAAAAGAAAAGAACGAAATCTGGGAAAATTTGACTAGGAGCCTGCCAAAAGAGATAAAACTCTGGATAGCTTTCATAGGCATACAAAGACATGACTCGTATTGCTAATGAATGACTTACCAGAAGCCCACCAATAAACTCTGGATGGCTTTCAGAAGCTTACAGGAACATGACGCCTACCCAGTGTTTGTGCATTGCTAACGGATGCTTACCAGAAACCTGCCAAGTATGCACAAGCGGGAAAAAAAGCAAGATTTCCTACCCTTTGCTTGCTGGATGCTTATGAATGCATACCGTACGCCTGCCAAAACTTGAGAAGTATGCGAAAGCAGACATTAGCGAGGTTCCTGCACTTTGGTTGTGAGACGCGTATCAATTGCTGATCAAATGTTTATCGGAAGCCCACAAGACCTTGAGAAGCCCGAAGTCTGCAAAATCTACAAGCCTCCCTCCACACAAACCAAAACTGTACACAATACACAAGGGCAAATAGTACGTAAGAACAAACTACATACAAAAACTACACGAGAAAAATACAAAATACACCAAGACGCACACAAAAAACATATACAAGCAGACAAACCACGCACAAGGGCTACATACAATCTCCACAAACAAAAACTACATCCGAAAACCAAAAATCCACAACAAAATCCACAGGAAATACACACACGGAGTCATACACATATACAAAGCGTACATCACACAACACATACGGAGTTATACAAATACAAAAAGCATACACAACACCACAGGACACACGAATACATACATACAGAAACACACGAGAATCACATAAAACAAGTACAAGTACAAATAGCAACAGGGATACGTGCAAGAGCACATGCGAGAACCATAACGGATGGTTTACAACAATGGGTCTCAGTAGGCGGCTGCAAAAGGCAGAATCAGGTGGCAGGCTCCAAGAGCAGCCTCAAGTGATGGAATGTCTCGAGGGACGATCAAGATCGACGAGCAAGATCGACGGGTGAGGTCGACGGAAGGGATCAACGAGCGAAACCAGCAGCCGAAATCAACGTATGGTCTCTATGGATGGAATCAGTAGTCTGGTCCAAGAGAAAGAGGACTCAAACAATACTCTTGTCCTTAAGCCTCTTCTATTGTAGCTATACTTCTTTGTAAACCGTAAAGTCTTTTATTAATTGAACACTTCTCTTTCTTACATTCGTCCTACTGTATCCTTCATTTTAGCTTTGATTTTGGATTTGACTTAATACGATTCTATCAGCTCTGCTGAATTATGTGTGCCACGCTGATATTTCACAAGTTGTCGGCAAAACTGAATGATATGAGACCACCAATAAATTGGGATGCTAGTGTAACGATTATCAAAGGTGTTGGAAGTTTGCGAGACTCAGCTATATAGGGTTTTTATTCTGTGAAGAGAACCATTACAAAAATTCCTCTAGATAACCGAATTCAGAGAGTGATATGTTTTACTAATTTGAACAGTTATGTACCATTGAGCTGTTTGGAAACGACCGATGTGATCAACCATGAACATCGGCAGGTCGATGAGCATACCCTAGACTTCAACAATAATCTCTATAGGTCTTCACAGCTGTACAATTAGTAGATTCAACTCCAGGTCATCTTGCGGCAGCGGTATATTAGAAAGAATTAAAAGCAAGAAGATAGCAGGGAACAATATCAACAGCGACCTAGCCTAAAAAACTGTAGTACTGGTTCCAACCGAGACGACAATTAGTCTAACGTGTTCATCTTGTAGTGATAACAATGATCACGACCGGAGAGAGGCCAATAGTATTCAAACGACCATCCCGGATGGATGGTAACTAAATCCGTAACAATTACGGGTTAATGTTATGCTGTTAGTGTTTGCCTATTTAGTTTTGAAACAAATTGGCACATTGTCATTTATCATAGACTTGCACTGTAGGCTACCCTTGACTAGTTTAAGTATCGTTTTTCATCAAAGCCAAACGTCTTCGTTTGCTATCGTGCATTGTGATTCCCAGTTAACATAGAGCTATTTGTTAGCGAACGCAATAGTGCTCTGAGAACAGCATAAAAACAGATGCAAAACCTGTAAATTCCAACTGTACGCGCGGCGGAGCTGAAAATATTTTCTGAAAAGAAAACTTGCATGGCCATTCTTCAACATCGTCACGAAACATGATGGTGCCACATTTTTTTCATCAGCTGTTTTCGATCGTAGCGCCTCTTTCTTCTTACGTTTTGGAACAGTTTTCAGTTGATTTAACACGCGTCATGCTTTCATCACCTGATTGTCGGTCGTTTCAGGACTACTTGGATCGCGTCGTTGTTGTCATACCACATGGATATTCGCTTGACCTCAAGTGCGATATAGAAAATTTAAAAATTACAGGAATTCCTACTTCATATCAGGAAGTTTCAGATGTTTGTAGTTCAAGGGCATTTTTAGATTTGATGTAATGCATTTGGTTTCTAGGTGCTGGAAACAATCATTGGCCAGCTATTGATGAACTCAAAGAAAAACCACCTCTTGGCTGCCGGTTCTACATTGGTAAAATAATTTACGCGATGAAGTGGTATTGTATTTATGGGTTACCTATCGGAAATATAGTCTCGTCCCGATGAAGACAACAAGCGGTCAATCCTGTTGATGTTTCCTAATTCGCTAGTTAGCAGTATCAGATCACAATTTTGGGATACGCTGTTAAAAAGGTGAGAAAGCAGACAGCATAATAAATAGGGTTGTAATATGTTGGTAGTATTGGGGAGGAAGCATTTATCCACTTATTACGAGATACCGTATTACTTGTCCGTCTTCATAATGGGTGTTATTATCAGCTAACAGGTAGTGTTTGTTTTGGTCATTTTGCTATATCTTATTGAAAACATACATCCATAGGGCTGCCACTCACGGATTCATTTGTATTTCGCCCACAAATGAAGAGGAAGGTGGAAGAATCGGCAGATCGCGCGAACGAGAGTGGAAAAAGAAAGCAGCAAAGATCGGATGATGAGATGGTTAGAACAGGGGGAAAAAAAGATGGACAAAGAAAATATGCAGCCTGCATCACAAAGAAAAACAAGCCAAACCCTGAAAAAAAGTATCATCTCGAGGAAATACGGCGTGCAGATATTCATAACCTTGCTAGGGAGCGTCACACAAATTTATATGTACAACGACAGAAGATGTTTTATAGTAAGCCGAAAAATGAACATTTTGGGTTGTCCCAAACAGGTATTTTATCCAAAGTACCCTACGTGCATTTAAAACTAAATAACTGGTAATGAATGCAGAGATATCTACGATTTTCCCTGAACAGCCAAAAAACGTAAGGAATAGAATTATCGACTCAATTTTTAATTTTACATGGGCATATGTAGCGGTTAAAAGAGTTTGAAGCAATACTGAAGGTGATCAAGAAGCGTCACAATTCCATTCCGTTAACCCAAATACGTAATGCCATTTGTCGGAGAAAGGTATATGATTTTTACCAGAGAAGATGTTGACATGACTGGGAACAGGTGGAATCCAATGCCCTACATACGTTAGCTAGTACACATCGTGAGGTAAACTCGAGATAGAAAGAGGACAAGCTTTTTATTTTATTTTTACAAATACTCTCGTATCTTATCTAGGTGGCTCAATTTCTTTCTAAAGTACTTTCTAAGGTGATCCCAGCAACCATGTGGGGATCTACTCACAATTTTAGCGTCATTGTGAAAGGTAACGCGTTATTAACATGTGCACACCACTAAATACATTATATATCTAGCGCTGGAGAAATTTGTATCTCTTCCCCGTAATGCCACAATTACAACGCATACTATAATGAGCGGATTTAAGGTAAGCGATTTTCGCTGGTACTGTAAGCACCTTAAAATTTGAAATTTAGATTGGCGATTGTAAATGGCTAGCTACTGCTCGCTCCCAACGGGCCAAAGCACCGATTCGTCCCAAAGATCTTGTTACACGACAGCATTTGCTGAGGCAAGCACTCGAATGGATCTTTGGCCATTATGTAGTCCAAGTGCTGAGGGTATGACCATAAGGAAGTTGTTCAAGAATGTAAACGGACAATGTGAATCTAGACATCGTTTTATATCACTGAGCATGGCGCATTCGGTGATCGTGTATTTTATTTTCGACAAGACATATGGAAGGAAGCAACTGAACCAATATGTTCCAAAATCTTGGAACATCAGTACGAAGAAATTGACAAGGTAAGGTTTAGTATATGATAAAGCTTCTGTTGCTTACAACTACTAGAACAAACCTTGTACATATGCGCTTGGGCCTTCTCATGTGAGATTTTTGCCGAAATCTACTGGGGCGCGAATGATTACAGATCTTCGTGTCAATAACGTCAAGCTTAAGGAAGCACACAGCATTTTAGCTTATGAAACGGTAAGTCGCTATCTTTTCTTGCTATTTCTTTTTCCTTTGCAGGTAGGAATGAAGTAACTAATTGCACTTACGGTTCCTCTTCTAGAGTCGTCAAAGCGATCTATTGGGCAGTGCAATCAATGGTATCCAACAGCTCCGTGAAAGGCTTGCTGCGTACAAAAAGTGTGTCCCAAATGAAGGGTTGGTACACTTTTCTTTCGAATATAAGTCTAATCAATAGTATAGCTTTTTCTATTTTGCAAAAGCTGATATTAGCCAATGCTTTGATACAATTAACCATGATATACTTTTGAAGATTCTTAAAAAGACTATTTCGCAAGTACGTATACATTGTAAGAGAGAAAGAGAAGGTTAAACAGATTTGATATAGCGCGAGTACGTGATAGCAAAGTTTGGCACCATACAGCAGTTCGCAGAAATTCCAATACGTCCGGTTTTCGAAGATGCAGTGTCATTTGGTAAATATTCCGGAAGTTTAGAGAAGCCAAGCGAATAATGTTATTCTATGTTCTAGATGAACTTCAGCCTTTTCCGGTGAGAGCGGAAGCATGGGCTACAAAGCATCGAGCTGCAATTCTAGTTGACAATGTACACCAAGACAAACCAAACTGAAGCTTTATTTATTTATTCATTTACTTTCTATAGGTGATATATAGGATAAGACACCAGAAGCAAGTGCTTACGCTTTTGGAGGAGCACATTACCAATAACAGGGTAGAGGTCTGTGATTTTTAGATATTATACTGCAGTCACACTTAACATGGGTATCTTAGATCCGAGAGAAGCAGTATCGACAAAAAGTAGGAATTCCACAGGGATCATGCGTATCAAGTATCCTGTCCAGGTACCGTACGCTACCACTGCGTCTGTCGATGTATAGCTAATCGTATCTTGGTAGTTTGTATTTGGGAAAATTGGAACGGGACGAGTTAAATGCGTTGAAATCCGAAAATCCGGATGGGGTAAGAGAAACGCATGTATTTTATCCCTATCGATGACTAAGGAGAAATATGATCTGTAGATCCTTCTGAGGTTTGCGGATGATTTCCTTTACATTGGCAACAGCAGGCAGGGAATTGAGAAGTTTAATGAGATATTTAGTAGAGGTAAATCCATGACTTCTAAGCGTAAATTTTTAATGGTTTGGCTTTCAATTTCCAGGCTTTCCATCCTTTGGGGCATTTGTCAACGGTGAAAAGTGCGTGACAAATGTTAACCAAGAAATGAAATGTAAGAAACAGAAAATTAAGCTTGGTATTAATTTATAATGATAGCATTTGAATGGTGCGGATTTTCGATAGATACCCATACATTGGATGTGGAAAGCAGATGAAGCCCTTGCGGGATGCATGTCCCCTCGCGGGGAACACGAGCGTATATTTAAATCCCGCCCACAGAGAAAAGCGACTACAGCAAACAATGAGGGTAGGTTTCAGACGTTTACCAACATTTGGGGTTTCCCTTTTTTTTTCCTCCGGCACATTCATTCACAATGTTATCAGCAGCACAAGCAACAGCAGAGTTACTCACAGACGAATATATACAGCACGGCGAAACGCTCGGCCGTCTCGAGATGAAGTTACTAGAAAATTTAGACTCACTGGGCATAGAAGACAACGATCTAGCCCATGCACGGGAGTACATCAAAGATCGAGGTAAAGCTGAAGATATTGCTTCTCATTCTCATGCAGTATATAGTGACGTTGTTCCGATTTTTGCGCGATAGCGACTTTGTTGAAAAGACAGCACAGGCGCGACTCACTGACACCATTCTGTGGCGGATCAGTGAAGGCATTCCTCACTTAGCGTGGGACTCTCTCGCCGAAGAGTTTTTCAAAGACGGTTTTGCCTTCTTTCACAAGGAGGATAAACTCGGCCGACCAGTCGCTGTCATCCGGATGCGGTATTTCCCGAAGTTTCGCGACAAATCCCTGTCGGAATACATGAAACCCTTTGCATGTTTTGTTATGGAAATTGCAAGAAAACTGATGTGGGCACAGACACGTGCCAAGGACGAATCATTAATAGTATCCCAGATTGCTGTCATTATCAACATCGATAAAGCACCTTTTGTGCCTATCGTAAGATCTAAAAGGGGAGGAAAACAAGGATATTGATTTTTCGTTGTTTGTTGTAGGATGCACAATTGATTGGAGATCTAAAAGAGATCGTGAATGAGCGATTTCCCGGGTCTGTTGGGTCCGTTTACGTTATGAATTTTGGGTGGATGTATCAAGGGCTGTGGCAGATGGTTAAACTGTTATTAAGCGAGCAAGCAAAGAGTCGTATAAATTTCCCATCCGCAAAAGAAATTAAGGAAATGATACTCGATGAGAACCTTTTGAAAGGTACGTCAGAAAAAACCGTCTGGGCTGGGATCTGAGTGTTTGTTTCCCTTAGAATTCGGCGGTACAGACCCATTTGAATGGAATATTGAGTTAGACAACGCATTGCAGACGTATGGTTGCGGACCACGGCCTATATCACCTTCACCTTTACTATTACCGTCGTTATCACCAGCATTACAACATCCCTCTTCGCCTCCATTGATTCCTTTGACACGGCCATGTCGCAGCCTATCTACCCTATCCACAGCCTCATCCGATGACTTATTTTATGATGCACAGGAAATACTGTCGTACGCAACGCCTTGTACAACCTTCCGATCACGCAGCTCGAGTATGTACGGCACTGCTGGAACTCTAACTCCGTTGCCGCTACTGTCTTACGGATTAATCTGCTGGCCGGTATCAACCCAAGTAATGCGGACGACGCATCCTCCATATCACTGGACAGGTTTACATATGGGCGCTGCTTTTTTGACGTCTTTTCTGAGTATTCGACAGGACAGAAATAAAGGAGTGTCAGCATTTGCGCTGGCGAATCGGCTTGCGGTAGTTCAACAGGAGCAGATCACCAGTTTGGGAGAAAGTGACTTTATGTTGGAACCGTCCGATACCCTCTACGAGATCCGCACAGGTCCACATTTTCCGCATCTGATGCCACCGGCGTACGCGACCTCACCTGTAAAAATTCACCTCATCCGGTCAGAGCAACGGCTAGTGCGATTAACACGACGTCTTTTCCGACTATCTTTCCGATACAAAGGTGCGCTGTACTGGATTCTTCTATATATTTTCCTTCGTGGTCCTGTGGAGAAATCACTATATCGGGCACTTACAAAGATGTTTGTGGCAACACCGCAAAGTATTGGATACACAACTATCGGAATTACAGCTGCATTTGCAGCTGCAATGAGTGCGACGCTGTCATCATCCTTAAGTCACATGGAACGATTTGAACCGTAATATTTTATCTTCATATCATATACATTTGCATACACTTCCCTCTCCAATACTCACTTAATACTGAGAGGATACATTACTAATTTTGAGGATCTATAACAAAATAAATGAGCAAGTTGTACAGCTTGAGAGCTCTCTCTCAATTTAATAAACTAGTTGTCGATCCTTTGTATCACCACCTATAGAATAAGCAGCATAAGTTTATCCGAAAGCTGACGATGTCAACGGTAAAAACCCCTGAGAATCCAATTGTTGGGACAACCACAATGTTGTAGTCTCGAATAGCACGTCCCGATCATGGTATCATGCATTGAAACCTGAAACACAAGGACAAATTTGTACGGTTTCCCCTCAACAATTTTTCTTGACAATCAAGGCTCTTTCGGCTAACATATCATACAGGTTTGACTAGTTTTGTGCTTGCTGATCTATAAACGAGGGTGCTCCTGCATGTTTTTTCCCATGTGAAAGCTAATCCCAGGTTCTTGTGTGCCGATACACAACACTACTTTTCACGGGTTTTCCCGCATATTCCAATTTTGTTTGTAATGTAATGGTTAGTCGTTTGCCAGCCTTTTTCAAAATCCTTTGTTTTGTTCAAAACTCGTCGCAATAGTGTTTCTACAATAACGCATCACCCCTCGAACTATCGTACCATCCCGGTTAATTTCCCCATGCCTTCTGTCATGCTATATCATTATGCGTTACTATGGCTTCAAAACTGTGCAAGTTAAGGGCTTTTCTTCCTGCATAATGAGGACAAAAAATGCTACCGCTTTTTCTTCTAAAAAAAGATATAGACGAAATTGACTGGGGCCCATCGTCATGACGGGAGTTATAAGCATATCTGACTGAGGGAAGAGAAGCAAAATTATCTTCAGCCAAGAAACACCTCGTTAAGTCGTAGCTGTAACTTATGATTCAGATACCTACCAGTAACGGCATTTATTACGCAAAGAGCTCGGATTGACATACAGCTTGAGATTTTATTCGCTGGTATTTTTTCTTCCGAGAGAAACGCAATGGGAAGCCGGTTCCTGGTGGATTATTTTTCCATAAGTAAAAACTAGTTGGCAACAAGTTGTACTACCTCAAACCCTGATGGACTATCTTATTTACGCGAGGAAAGTAGCCCAGGGAAACCAGCTTTCCATAGTAAGCAACACAGTTTCTAAGTGTTGACTAACTGTTTTATCCATTTGTAAGACAAACTTCTAATGCAGTGTTCGAAACCCATCACTAACTCGGTGATCAACACGCAAGTAGTGTTCTAGGTACCAGTGAACAAAAAATTGCTTATTCAAAAATACAAATACATGAACAGAGAGGAGGTATATACCGTTTTTCAGATCAGTCTCCACTTCGCTATCGCTTCTCGTAAATCTATATATTCTGGGCTCTCGATATCATCTGTAGGATAAATTAGAAAACTATTCGTTATATTCTCTGGATAGAGCATACCTGATGTAAATTCTTTCCCAGCGAGACCATAGGTCTCGACAAGATAATGCCAAAGATGAGGAGTGACGATGCTAAAGCCGCCACAAAATGTTCCACGCGGTCGCGCATTTGGGTTAAGTTTTCCATTTTCTCCCTCTAGAGGTTGGTTCATAACAGGACCTACTCCGATTTTACCATCGCAGAGACGGAGAAACCATGAGCAGATCCACATACGATCAACCAGATAGTAGCGGGATTTGAGCACGAACGCACGATCTGTTTCTTCAGCATGCAACAGACGCTCGCGCATACATTGATTTTTCTGTTGCAGAGACTGTCGGCCAAGTTCGCTGTTTTGTGTAAGGGTTTGCAACAGTAAGTTAACGTAGTATGCTTCACTTGGATCGCCTCGCGTTTCACCCAGCTAAATCATTTAGGAAACACAAGAGTAACGATAAATAAGAATCGGTATAGCTGTACGGAGAAGACACTTTACAAGTCTTGAGCAGGCAAAACAGTACATCTGCAAGACCGGAATGCGCAAAAGAATGCCATAACGATTGGGAGCCATGGCATGGTAACGGTATGAACACTCGCGACAACGGGCCCGTACATTTCCTTGCCATATGTACAGACAAAGTCCCTCTGTCTCATGTTTGTTCTCTCCGCATGTGCCGCAATTCTGATTTTTTGGTAACCATTGTATGACTTGTTCGTACTTTTGGATGTAAGGAGAGAGCGTGTGCTGATTGACATGACCAACATGGGGACAAATGCGATTATCCTGCATATCATTGTATTTTCGTCGATACATTTCGCGCCAAGTTTCATTGGGCAGCTTGTATGTAACCCCATAGTGATTTGCTAGCATCTCTCTCCACATAGCATCATGTCGAGCGATCAAAGCAAATCGACTACATACCAGCGAGAACGCCTCAATATCTTCAACGGAAATATGGCCTGCGATGCAGGTCAGGAGTTCATTGTTGAGATCGAGAATGCTTCGAGCCATGACTGGACATAAACAAACAGAAAAAGGAGCTCCGATAGTCTCTGTGCGGCCATTCAAAACCGAAGCAGTTGACACTGAGTTAGAAAAGCCAAGAAATAGCTCTCAGCCGTTTGCTCTTTTAACTGCCATAGTACTGGTAATGTGAACGTGTTCAATTAGGATAAAAGTGCTCATTTGCTTTTCATCTTTGATAGTCATCTTATGCCGGTAAGGGCCAACCTGCTTTGTTTCTCTTTGTCGTTATGAACGCCCTGTTTGTTTTCATCCGTTCTCACCAACCGTGTCTGCCATCATTAGGCCTACCACTCGCAATTTAATAACGGCGACTTTCAGTCTGTCGGCAACATGTTTCTTTTACCCGTGAAAACCAAGTTTCGAGGGAATGCTCCCATGAGTAAGTTAAACATCGCTGGGTTTTTTTTTCCTTACACATAGTATTACAGGCGATCCAAATATCGAAGATATTGTGGATGAAGCATTAAGCCTTTTCCGGGCCAACTGTTTGTTCCGCAACTTTGAGATCAAAGGCAATGCTGATCGCGTGCTTATTTATCTGATTCTTTTCATTTCCGAATGTCTGGGTAAGTTGAACAAGGCAACGCCCCAAGGTGATGCGGCAAAGCAGCTTCAAACGCTCGCTGTTTCCAACTTCGCAATTCCTGGAGATCCAGGTTTTCCACTGAACGCAATGTACGCAACCCCAGCGGACCGATTTCAGGCTGGTAAGAATGTTTCTGTAGTTTCTGGCTCCGTATTCATTAGCAACACGATAGATCAAATGCGACAATATATCCAGCAACTACGCCAGGAATTAGTTAGTCGATTGGTTGAGCAGATTTATGTGGATGGAAGACCCAGCAAATGGTGGTTGTGTTTCCAAAAAAGAAAATTTATGAATCTTAGCCTTTAGATAACGCTATTAAATAACATTCCTCCTGTTTTCAACCATCTAAAGACCTATACCCCAAATGATAGCATAACCTAACAAGATCGTAATTACACCGGCGATGATAGAAGCAGGAATTCCGCAGAAAATAAAGTCTTTGGTTTGGAGATATCTTTTGCCCGTGGCATCTTCTTGCATAATAGCATTCATATTGGGGAATCTGAAGAGGGAAAAAAAAATGTTATTCGTGGATTTTGGTATCTCCCGCTTACCCTGACACCGGTAATCCCATAGCCACGGAACAAACAAAAGCAGTTCCCTACACAACATGGCATTTAAGAAAGATATCCTGATAGCATCCATTCTTTACCATTATCAGAAGATTTGGGTGTGGTTTGGGCAGCTGTTCACCCACATGCTTGACAATTGGTAAAAAGATGAAGGCTGCCACTGTATGGCTTACGAACGTCGCAAAGAGTAACACAAGCATACCAAATATAAAAAGAATTTGAAGTGGCAGCAGCTGTTCTACATGTTCCGCAATACGGCGCCCGATGATATCCAGTAAACCAGACCTTTCTACAGCAAAGCCAAGAGCCATTCCACCTTGGGCTAGAATAACCACTGGCCATAGAAAGCTGTTAAGGTCTGCTTGTGTCAGCGTATGGGTGCCAAAAAACAGCAGAAACGGGATAAGTGCAATGATCCCGTTACTTCCCCAGATCTCTGTCATCGTTGTTTCCGTACACCACAGCGCTACTGTTCCAACACAAACAAGAAGGGACCATACTTGCGGGACAGTCGGCCGTGAGAAGCGATAATGCTTGAACTGATGGGTATTCGCTATCGAATTTGGTCGAAAGTAGGCTAATAACAAAACCCAAGTGATGGTAATGCTGACAAAGGCTATGGGTAATGAAGCTGCAAACCAGAGGCCCCAACCTGGCCGCGGATTCATCTGTTGCATAGCAACAATATTTTGCGGAGAGGATATGGGAGACGCTAATCCGCCGATACAGCTAGCCAGAGCAATTCCCATGATAAGACACCGCCCAGTGGTTGAATTGGGAGGCAGCGTACGTAATATAGGCTGTAGGTAGAAAGGTGATTACAGTGCGTATGGTTTAGCCTTGGGTTACCTTAACGAGCGAAAAGCATAAAACAGAAGCCGCTACGTTACTGATCCACATGCTCAGGAAGGCAGCCAAGTACATGCTCACAAGGATGACCCAACGAGGACGTTTTCCTGTGCGACATAGAATCAAGGAGGCAAAAGCTTGAGCCACACCATATTTACTCAGAGCTGCCGCGATAGAAAACCCTCCCAAAAGTACAAGGATGGTCCCGCTAAACATGCTTGCAATTACGTCTTGTGCTGAAGATGCTGCGCTCAGCGTTGTCTGGCCATCTGGCGATCGAATGATATCCATGGGGACAACCAGCAATGGAATTAGGTAAGCCGTGGCGTAGAGGGGAATACACTAGAGAGATAGGATGCTGAGTACATGCAACTTCCTCAGGGATTGACCGTCTCTTACTTCAAATGCCCATAAAAGAACTACAAACAGCAACAATGCCAGACATCGACTAGGCTCCCTTTGTTCTAGCACATCAATGCGCATGAACGTGATATAAACGATGAGACTGACGATGAATAACGCTACGTTTATGAGAACGCGCTGACTGATGAATATTCCATAGATCATCCATCCGGGTTGTCTCTGAATATCAATTGTGTGGGCGTTCATTGTCTGTCGTTCCTGTACTATCAGATCTTTCCACACAGTGTTCCGTTCAAACTCGACGCGTTCCTGCAAATGTTGTTGTAGTTGATCTGTCGCTGCCTGGAACATATTCTGTGTGAAGGCAATAGCAAATAACTGCTGCATATCTTCAATGGCCTCATTAATCTCTTGTAGGCAGCCAGATTTAAACGGATTGGTAGTTAGAACAACGTTGTCGTAGTATGTTCTCCGGAGATCACACCCAGTTAGCTTATCCCATTTTTTCAGGATCTTTTCGAACGCTGTTCTGTTTAAATCTACGTAATCGTGTAACCTACACAGACCAATATAGGTTGATATGCAAGATTGTCGGTAGTTGTACAGTTCGTTCCACTGAGACACATCGGATGGATGTGAGGCATACTCATGGAGGCCCTGAGATGTACATCTCTTATTTCGTCGTTTACCACATTTCCAGAAAACAGCCAATAATTGTCGAGGTAGAATGCCGAGACAAAAAGGCGACTTCTTCCGGGCAACAGCTGTACTAGTACTGCTGTCATCGCTAATAGGAATAGACATTGGCTTGTCTTGACCAGAAATGGGCATGTCTGCTTTGTTATTGCTGGCGATGCCAAGATCTTTCGACTTCAGCTGCACAGCATTTGCATCTTGCAGCAGTGCCTTCTCCTTTTTTACAAAGAAACGCGTGATTTTCGATAGTTGGTGGTCCAGTGCTGCTGTGAAGAGAGAGATACTTTCAGCAGAGAGACCTGAAGGATGGATTGCTTCCTCTATGTGAACAGCTTGATCCGCAGTATGCTGCTGAACCTTCGAACGTTCGACTTGATACACGATTTTTTTCAAATGTTCATAACTGTCTCGAACGTTTAAGTGTTTTCACCCTTTGCTTTTGAGACTTACTCCATGTATTGATCGATCCATTCTGGAACAGCATTTAACACCAGGGAGTGAGCAAATTTCATAAAGAAGAAAAAAAAGGGAGCTGTGGTCTGTTTCAAATTGTTTGGGGTTGTAATAGCAGCATGGCACTCATAGTGAAACCACAAGGGTGCTAGAGGAGAGTAGAATGTTTATTATTACTGCAACTGACAGACATTCGCTGTCATGGATGACCACGTGTCCCGAATGCTCTGTGTGATGAAACTTGTTTTCTGTTCTTCTGTTGGTAGAGAAAGGATTTGTCGCAGCCATCGACAGGAAAAGCGTTTGTTCTCATTACGCGTTTCACATTGCACGACAGCGTAGTATAATTCACGCATATGTTTTTGTGTATAGCTGCTAGAACGTACATTTTGAGTTGAAGTGAACACGACGTTTGGAACAAATGTCCGTGGTGACAGTTTGTAAATTCGACGGATCTCTGACACGAAGCCCTCTGCGTGATAAATAGGTGTCAATCACCAGCTATTCCCTTCTTCCTCCTTTTTACCTTGTGGATCTAGTACTGCCTCCATATTATCCTCAAGTTCATCCCATCTGTCCTCATCCACATTGGTAAATACGATTACGACAAAGTCCCAGAAACCCTTGCCGAGCAGTTGTTGAAACAAATGCAGCATATTTTGTGTGTATGCATCCAACCTTTTTTCTGAGTTTAATCAAAAGACTTGACGCGTCGCAATGCACGTTACCTGATGTCATCGATGCTGAATACTAGCAAAAAGGAACTCACACCGTATTGCAGTGACTTAAAGTATCGGACCATTTCCTGTACAGCTTGTCGATCGTACGTTGAATCGCTTAGTCCTGGTGTGTCAATCAGATGGACATCTCTTCGCAATGGTGCGTTTTTCCACTCGCGCACTTCGCCACGAACGGTGGTTGTTGTTGCCTAACTAGATTGATTAGAATCTTCTAGAAGGTGTTTCCTATGCGTACGGAGCCGGTCCCAATTTCGAAAAGATGTTCACCGGCAACGGCATTTAGCAAGCTTGATTTTCCTGTGCCGACGTATCCAAGAGCGGAAACGACGTAGATCTTCTGATCGCTAGTGTTCGTCATGGAGAGGAAAAGAGGGAGAAAGTGAATGGTATGTACCGAAACAACCTGGGAAAATAAAGATAAACAGTAGACATGGTGCAACGTTGCAGCAAAGCCTTCCGCTCCGCAGCGATGAGTATCCTTGGTGCCACTCCATGACAAACGGATTTTTCGGTGATCCGGTTGTACGAACTAATACTTTACGGGTTCTGACAGCTTTCAGATAAAAAGACGTTGATAATAGGCAGCTTTAATCCGAAGATCATGCAACCATTCTAGATAATGGCGGAACTGCTTGCCATACGAAAACGGTCTAAGGTCATGAGCAAAAGTCACTCGTTTACTGCAGGAATATTATGATGCCGAAGCGTGGCACTTGTTCCCTGTATGGCATGGAGTTTTCCTAATCTAAGCACCTGCTTCCTTGGCAATTTTAAAATGAATACCGTGCAGTGTAAACATGCATACGTTTCGGATGGGTTGTTTGCCGCTCAATTTTCAATATGTCAGCGAATTGAAATCGGATCGGTCTTAACGTCACGAATTTTTCAAACGTCAGGAAACGGGGTGTGGCTGGGATGAATAGTCCTTACGCCGTCCCGTGGAGTTAACTATTTTCGGGCCGAGACATTCTTAGGATATTGGCTCAGCCGAGAAGTATCCAGCCACACTGAGTAATGAAAAGATCTTGGGCCATGCAAGTGGCAAGTGTTGAAATAGTGACAGAAGTGCTACGGTTACAACGGAGATCTCTTTGGAACCCCGGCCATAGGATCTAACAGAAATAAGAAAAGTAAACCGTGTGTATATTAGGTTTAGTAATTCACAATGACAATGGTAATGTAGTAGTTCTCGTGATAATTGGATCAGAATAGTATAAAACATATCAATGCTAATTGTCATAATGTGAAATTGCAGTTGAAAAAGAAAGATGTAAACATCGAAGTTAGGAACAGATTTTAGTATACCCAACGGACATGCAGGCCTGGAAGGGTAGGAAATGATCATGTGTACACAGCATATGGTGGGTGCCACGAAGTTGAGAAAATGGGCTCATTTTTATTAACTCAGCAGTGTTGGGTGATTTCTGTGGTCCTCTGCATTGTACTACCTGTGTGACGATCAGCTACGCAAAGAACAGAAAACTGAAAACAATGCAAACATTCATGCATCATGTATTTCAACGCTTTTTTTTTTTCTGTTAAAAGCATTATTAACAATGGGAATAACTATCAGAAAAATAATCGTGAAGGAAATAAAATAGGAAGAAGAATAAGTAAAAAAGAAAAAGGAAGTTAGAGAGTTTTTTTGTTTTGGTTTTTTTTGAACATTAGTGCATAAATGAATACAGAGCCCATCTATCCTTTCACCTAAAACAGGCAGATATAGAAATCTATTATGAGTAATTGTTGTTAGAAAAAAAAAAGTAATGCATTCATAAAGTAAATAAACTTAGTGATGGCGGGGTTTCCGTCTCTACTCACACATACATATCACTCACCCCACGGATGCAACCGTTACTATTTAATGTTTCCGAGGTTCAAGCCTATTAGCTCTTTCACTGTCTGTGGAGCTTTGCCCTTATGTTATTCTTACTAGCTCCGATGGCCTCGGAAGTACTTGAATGAGAGTGCCAATCTGACATTCAGACTAGATATATTCAACATCACATATTTTTTTTTTCGTCCGCTACATCTCGACTCCGTACTCAAAACTTTGAGAATGACGTCCTATGATGTAGTATGCAACTTGATGGCTGATGTTATTCTGCTTTTATCTATAAGTCAATGCTGGCTCATTCGCACCAGAAACAAGGTAGTTTGTCATCGTAGACCCATGTTCAGATTGGTATGTGACACAACTAATCTTGTACTTTGCTTGCATTACCGTATGTTCATGTTTTAGGACACTCCGAGGAATAACAGGGAATCTATTTTTATCGTCCACACATCGTTATCTCCTTCTATTTTCAGTAGTAAATCGAAAACATTTTTTCCTATTGGTAACAAGAGGGCTAAATGAACCATTTAGTACCAAAGTCCATTACACAAGCCGTTGTCTAGATCTCTTGGTAGGTTGATGTACCCTCACCGTATCATACGAGCAAAGCATGCAGTATTTGCTCGCACGATTCTTGCTAAGACAGACAATTAAAACCATACGGTACGATGTATATGACGGAAACCCTAGGAGTTAACTTGGTAACTATTTCTTTAAGCTTGTACATAGTTCGATCGATAATGAGATTTGACTGAGCGAGGGACATGGGTCAATATCTCCAAAGGCCATGTTTGCCGGTCTTGTGCCTTGATGCTTGGATATCCTGATCATTCGCCGTTTCCTTTTCCGGACAGTTTTCTTGGCCTTATGCATTCAATGCAATGGCTATACATATCGTCAGAAACCATGTTCATATTATTAGTATTTATACCCTTACAATGTTCTTTTATACCATACTCTTCAAATGACCTGTCTGCGCTACAATGCAGTGTCATTTTGTACTGAGCAGCAAAGCTGCTCCCGACCCTATTCATGGCGATATCAGAATTTGAATTCATGTATTCTATTGCATATAATATTAGCTTAAATATCCTTAGGATCCTTGATTCAGCATGCTTATTTTGGTTGTGAATATCCAGCAGCCTGCTCCGTTTGGCGGAGTATTACTCGGTCGGGTGTACTCATCCTGGATCTCGGCATCCGAGCGGTTCTGCAGCTCTTGCTGTCTGGACCAGAAAAACTGGGCGATTCCCTAGTCTAATACATCATTTGCGCCATAGGTATACCATTTTACCAATCATATCCTGAAAGTTCCATTTGTGACAGAGTATGCACGCTTACGTTTTTTTTTTTCAAGTATGGCTAGTTGTGATTCAATAGATGTAATAGGCGATAAGCATACATCGTCAGACCTATCTACAAACTTTAATTTGAAGATACGCGTGGCGTAGATTAGATTGCAAGCATGAAATGGTTCAAGGAGGATCATGAAGATCGGACAAACAATGTTACCAAGCTTATAAAGCAAGCTACAATGTTAGCGTTAAGGAATACGTCAATCACTAAAAGGACCTCCCCGTTACAAGACCCGTTTCCACAGGCAATCGGTTCCTGAAAGATTGCAGGCAATCAGGTGTACAAAATACAGAATGAATTTTCCGCCACTGTTAAGTTTTCCTTATGAATTCGTGCATAAAGCATGATGTTGCCATGGCATGAACTGTCATAGCGCTGCCTTAAAATATAATGAGGTTTTTACAATCGGAATTAAAGCAAATCCATCATAAGACAGACGAGACGCTGTACCCCTCGTGTAACGTATATCTTTGTGTCTTGGTCCCCCCAGTTCATGTTGATTGGCAGCAAATCAGCCAAACAGCACATCTAATTGGCAAGACCCGTCCGTACCTTTGTTAGGTCCGCCCGACTGAGAGGGTGTAAAATAGCCTTTATTAGCTTTGTTCTGATGACGACAAAAAAGGACGAATAAAAACCTCTGGTCTCGACTCTTCACTTCTCCTTTTTCCCTCTTATTTTGTATTTTTTTCCCTTCTAACTTTTACAATACGTGCGAATGGCTCATTATGGCATGTCGAATTCGCCCTTCGCGACTGAACCTGACCGGGATCTCGCAACACTGATTTCTAGCGATACCCAAGAGGTCCCGGCAACTGCACCAGTCTTTGAAGGTCACCTTTATTTGCGAACAGAAAAAAAACAATGGCAACGACGTTTGTTCCGCTTTGACGGTACACAGTTTACGTGTCTATCTACACGAAAGGTTAAACTACCTCCCGATACACCTGTCGATGCACCTAACGATATTGCCTTCCAACTCAGCCACCTTCAGCCTTCCACCAGTTTCACCACTTCTCTCACTTCTCCTTTGCTGGCTACACCTAAGAGCCGGATGCTCCGAATAGCCGACATGGACTTGCATAACGAAACGCCTGTTATGGCAAGTTATTACCAGTTACCCAAATGGACAGTTGACATCGCCAACATCTCCGCTATCAGTGTCTTGAAACAATCTAAAAAACCTCATACCTTCAAGTCCCCTTTTTCCCCTTCCTCAAAATCAAAATGTTTCTGTGTACGTACCTATGATGGTCACTGTTATGTGATGAAGGCCCAAAATGAAAAGGACCTTGAACGTTGGCTATTTGTGCTTACCAAAATGTGGAAATTCGCACAAGCAATTCGGAATCAGGTGCTTCATCAACATAATCAACAACAACAACACCAGATACCTATAAACCAAAACCAGCAATTCTTGTTTCACGATATACATTCGCAACAGTTACCACCGCCTCGTGTGATGAGCCCACATAACGACGTGCCGATTCTACAAATGCCTCCGCTCCAATCCGATACGGAACCAGTCTTATTTCCACGTACGATACCCACATCACCGCACCGTCACGAGCCATCATTGCACCACCATCCACCATCACACCTTGTAAAATCATCCGATAAAGAATATGAACGAAAATACCGTGCACCAACTCTGTCTGTGGAAAAGGTGCAGTGGATAGACGAATGGCGAAAATCTTTAGAACAGCTAGTAGCTCATGATCCGAATATTGCAATTACTCCACCACCCATCGAAAGCTTTCCCGACGATGAAAAAATGAGTATAGGTAGTGAAATGACCAGCATCAGCGCTCGAGGCAAAACACAACAACAGCCATCGGAACAGCCATCAACGTCGTATAGCCGAAGACAGATCACACGAATATCGCCTATTCGAAGATCTGGGTCCCGACGATCAACCCGTTCACGGAGTAATGGAACAAAACGCTCAAGCAATAATAGCGGTAGTAACAACAACAATAACGGGTTAACCCCTGCACAAGAGATGCCTCTTGAGGATAGACCGAGCTTGACGTTAAAGAAAAGAAGGTCCGACGATGTCAAAAACTGGATATCACATAAACCAATATCGAGTGAAGGAAATGGTAAGTTTTTGCCGATAGGATTACACAAACACCATGCAATGTCGTCGTCTTTAACCACCGATTTTGGTTAGCATGCGAATCATCATCACCTGAAGTGTTAAACATGGATTTCTTCCAAGATATTCAAACTTGCGACGAAGACCTTGGTACCACAAGCGCCCTCGATTCTAAAATCAAACTGACACCCAACGTACGATACCATTCGTCTGTTCGTGGGAAAAATGTGCAAGTGATCCCCAACAGCAAAAGCGACAGTTTACTTCAGCATACACATGAACCGGTGGCCAGAAGCCCGACACGGTCTCTTGACAAAGAACGCACACGTTCGTCTCTATTAGACGACAGTAAACTTAATACTCCTTCACCGTTGCAAACGTTGGCCAAGGCAGGTAATGTGGATGCGTTCCAGAAACAGACAAGGCACACGTCGTACGATGAAATGGCGCTTCCAGATGATCAGGATGAAGAAATGAGCCTGGCAGACCTTGCAAGATCTCTACGGCGAATGTCCATGCAAGATAACTATTCACCCATGCTCCGGCCACAGGTTGAATCGGCATCCATGGCGTACCAGCCAAATTTACCCATCGTAGCCCCTGCGTTGCCACCCGTACCTATGTCAGGTCCGCCACCATTACCACCGATGCACGGCTCTTACCCACCGGCGCTCGATACATCCTTCCAAAACAACACAAGCATGTCGTTCCGCTCTCCTGGTTCCCAACAATCGAAGTTGGATAAAAAAGACGGCTTTCTCATGAAAGCTTGGATGGGTGCCACTGCGCACTGGGATACAAAAAAATCACGGCCGCAGTCATGGGTAACGCCCACATACCCGTCGGGATCAATGATGATGGCAGAGAAAACAACAATATCCAACCAACGCCGTTCAATCGATTTAATGGAAAGTCAAAGAGGGCTCAGACGGTGGAATTAGATACCATCTTTCTTTTATTTATTATTGTTATTACTATTATATATATACATATACAAAAAAAAAAGTGCGGAGTGTACCGCAATTGTCATTAAACAAGAACCTAATGCAGAAAGAAAAAGCAAAATTTTCTTTCGCTTCTTATAAGCAAAATACTCTCTAGGCCAATCATCACTCAACACATATACAGACGACGCATGTATTACTTAAAATTTTTAACGACAGTTATCATGCTACTCGCGATGGATCAGAACAAACAGACCTAATATTCCAAGAATGACAAATTTTAACCAGGGATAGTCGTTCATCAGAATTGTGACCATGCCAACATAGGGTACAAATCTAGAAAGTCAACATGTCAGATATTTGTAACTGACAGTAAATTGTATGATCATACCCTCTCACTTTGCCAACAACGTGTTCCTTATGAATCCACATTTGACGTCGGTCATAGAGTGCACGGTCGTCGCTGGGGTTATTGTCACCCTTGGTCAATAAGTATTGTTTTCCTGTCTTCATGCTATACAAGGACTTGAGCATAAAACAAAATTTGACTTTTTAGCTTAACTCGTCATGTAGTTTGATAACACGATGCACAATGGGAATATCTCGTCCAGGAAGTTTGAAAACACAAATATCGTTGACATGAACTGGGTCTTTTTCGGGAAGAGCGAGAAATAGCAAATCGCCACGGTGAAAAGCGGGCTCCATACTTCCGCTAAGCACAACTACAATAGGACTTTCGGTGTTGGTGACGACAGCCAATCCCTTCCATATCATCAGCGCAGATGCTGCAATCGACAGGATGTTCAAGATTTGGAACGCGACCTGTAGTATGAAGAGTAGTCAATTCCTGCGTCCTGGGAAAAGGTCATTCGCCCTTCCATCCTCTGTCTTTTCCCTCAAAACACATTCCATCTTCAGATTTGTTCATTTTACCTGTCTCGCATTCATCCGACGTAATTCAGCGAACATGGTTGTGGTGCGTGTAGGAGGTGACCTAAGGGAGAGTGAGGTCTGCCAGGATTACCAGATTTCCCGATTTTGAGCTCAGATCGACACGTATCATTGGGTCCTCGTGTAGGTGACAAAAAGGTTTGACAATATGCGAGGAAAGCTTTCTTATACCCGAAAACATGTTATGTCTTTTTTCTATCTTTTGCTTTCGCTAATAAGTACTTTATGATTTAGGAAGAGAATTAAGTGAAAGGCAGACAACGATAACTATTGATTGTCAAACTGATTTGCATATTTTGACGGACTTTACGCGAGCAAACTATCTACCACAATGCGGTGTTTTCATACTATACAGTACGTGCCAAGGACTTTTAACATTCGACACGTAAAAATCAAGAAGCGATCAATGATGGTTCCTCCCCTCTTTAAAGCTTTTGTTAGAGCTTCTCTGCGTAGAGCTTTTACAATTTATAAACTTTCAATTCCCTATTTCTACAACAGAATCTCTGTAAGAGTTTCACTAGCCGTTTAATGCAACTTTTTGTATTCCAATCGGCTGTGACAGTTGGCAATACAATCTTTTCAATAACAGCTGCTCACCACAGGGACGTCTGTCAGTGTGGGAAACAGAATTGACCCGAGATTTTTTCAAACTCGGTGCCTTTAATACCAGAAAGTCGTGTCCTTCTGTAGCCCATGTGCACGAAAGTGCATGTATTACCCTAGATAACATGCTTTGAAACTTGATACAAGCGATTATCGATATGCCTCTCCACTAATTTCCTGTTTTTTCTTAGGTTCATTATCAATCACGAATCGTTCATCTACCGGAAAAGTTATTCGGTCAATTTCATGCTTGCTATCTTGATACCGAGGGGTCACCGGTCAAAGGTACATTTTATCAGATGTTGTATGCCGCTTACTTCATCCATAGTGCACCTCAGGTCTCCATAGATTACGCGAACAAAAGAGGCTGATGATGGATAACCGTGTCTACGTCATGGGTGCCCGAAAGCAATTCCTTTCGACTTGTGCTTTATTGCATTTTTTACGCTTGCTAAACACCGATGCCGGCCGCTGAGCGATCGTGGCATTTTGAATATGAACGACTGTGGTCCAGTGAATTGGAAGACCCGATCAACTGTCTTGCTGTTGGCAAACCGTTCCTGGAAGATCTGAGCGAAGAAAACGACATCCTAATCGGCACTACAGGTGGACGTGTCCTCATTTTAAATCAGACAAAGGTAAACATAATGCTTCTTCCGTAGCGTGTACTTTGTAGTGACAAAAATAATAGCTGGTTGAGGATCTTTTGGATACGAAGGGTGGAAGCATTACAGCACTGAAACTCCACGATCTTACAGGCGATGGCATGCTTGACCTGGTGGTTGGCGATTCTGATGGAGTCGTAACCCTATTTTCTCGTCAGCAATTCCTCAGCAAACGCTCATTAGGAGCTTCTGTGACGCAAATTGACATTGACAAGGATTTAGGTAAACACTGCAAAGGAGTACCTGATGTAGGCTAATCAGTTGGCAGTGGGTGGATACGAAATTGTGGCGGGAGACACGAACGGCACTGTCACGAGTTTTCAGCCTCACGATGCCCTGTGGGAGATGAATATAATGGAGGAATCAGCAAGAGCAACGATGCAAGGCCAACAAGGACATCGATTGCCGTTTATTCGCTGTATACAATCTACAATACTTACAGATCCTGCTGGTCGTGGCGTGGCATGTCTTCTTGTTTGTGATGGCTATCCATGTATCCATGTTGTCCATCGTGGTCAGCGACTGAAGACGTTGAGTACACCTACAGTAATACATTCAGTAAGTACAGTGTATGTGAAGGATGTATTTTGCCTATGTACAGTTAGATGTGCGTAGGAAACTTTTTGAGCAAGGATACCCTAAGAAGATTCGACGCTCAGCCAATCGACAAAGCTGCAAGGACGACTGGAGACCGGGACACCGGGATGCACGCTCAACCAATCGACACCAGGACGGGCGCTCAACCAATCGATACCAGGACGGATGCTCAACCAATCGATACCAGGACGGATGCTCAACCAATCGACACCAGGACGGACACGAAGCAAGTGCTCATGGCTGGACAAGATGGTTGTGTCTATGTTTTACTAAATCTGGAGGTGAGAAGAAAAACTCGATGTAGACGTTAAAATGCATGTTGATTAGGTCCATTTGTGGTTTAAGGTCGGCTTCTGCCTGGATAAGGTCATTTCATTCCGACCAGCCTTCCTCGATGAAAATGATCCCGATCTTGTCGTGTGCGTCGGTCATTCATCGTCTGTACACGTATTTCAGGATGGCGAAGTAGGCAATTTTACATGATAACCAGTATTTAATCAGTACTGTGTAGATGATAGCGCAGATTCCGACTTCAGACTGGCCACACGCTATTACAACGGGCGATGTCAATGCGGATGGTGAAGAAGAACTTGTACTAGGTTTTCTGGATCAACGAATTGAAGTATATCGCTGCAAAGCGGCCAAGCATTAGTATTTACTGCCATCATCTCCATGTTAATCATAACTGGCCCCAATGTTTCATTACTACCGGTGTAATCTATTGACATTAGCCTTATAGTCCAGATCATCTCAATCCTTTTAGTACCGAGTGGCTAAAAAAATCCTCCTTCGTTTCCATCTGAGTTATTTATTTGTTTTGACCATAACAACAAAAGGTTAGCTTTAACTGATAGAGTAGAGCGAGGGATGATGGAACTCTCAGTTGCGGTATGGTTTAAGTAAACTATTCGCTACAAAAATTTCGCAAAATCCTGTAAATGGCGGGACTTGCGCTGTGCCACCTTCACGCAGTACCGTGATCACGACAATGAGTCTTCACGCTGATCTACAGATCAACACACTTAAAGGTACAATTACTGGCATGCCAAGATCTGACCTTGACAAATGTTGTAGCTTTTACCTATACCCTGGAAGCGTTGGTTGGTTTTGGCGATGAGCTACGCATCGAAGCGAAAAAGTCGCAGGTTGGCAATAGTCGTATTATCCACATTGCATCGCTCATTGTTTCAGTTTGTATTATGGACTCTTAATTCCTCATTAACCGGTCAAGCTATAACAAGAATCTCGCCTCGATTTTTTGAACGATATCAGCTAAAACGTCCACGTACAACAGATGAACGGGGGAATGTGACTAAAGCGGAAAGCCTGATATGTAGGATTTTGTCAAAGGTGATACAATCAATTCAAATTTCTTTGGTTTTAACGGAGGAAACAGACGCTATATACGATATTCAAAGTAAATCTGAAAAAAGCTGACATGTTTCAATCCTGCGAGTTAAGCGTAGTGGATGGAACGGATACAGATCAAGAAGCATCACTTATTGCACCTCGTCTACGTAGCGAATTTGTTTGTCTAGATGGTAGATGGCTACTTGTTTGCTAATGCGTATACTAATGTAATCAACAGGTGGTACCATTACTAATTCGATGTGGATCGCTGACAGTGAGCCAGAGCGGCCTTTGTACGATAAGAATACCAGTTGCCAGTTCACTATCGATCCCCGCCTTCTGAACGACTATCTTTGCAACTTTCCATCAAAGGTTGTGTATATACTGTTAAGTTGTACTCGCGAGTCAGCAAATATTAGCTGTTATTGGACAGAAACCAGAATAGCGTCCTCTACAGGTAATCACAGTGGGAAAAAAAAATGAGGAGGTAGAAATTCAATTCTTTGTTTCTATAGTTCGACCAGTAAATGCCCATTTTACTCTTAATCACGCTGATTTTCTCTCGTATAATGTATCTGAGGAAGTGCGTATTGTATTTAGCCTGAAGGAGTTTAAGGTAAAGTGTTGTTAGAGAGGAAATCAACTGAGGTAATGCATGTAGTCATCATTATGGTATGCCGAGCGACTCGGTTTGCCCATCTCAGCACGTTTTGATCAACCCGGGAAGTAAGTATTGTTTATCAATACCTGATATTAATATTGACTTTTCCATCTTTGTAAGGCCAATAGTCTTTACTGTTGAAGAGCCGAATCTCCTTATTGCTGATTTTGCAATAACAACACGCTCAGATAACGAGACAACAGTGATCCATGGACAATCTGCTTCTGATTCTATGATATCTTTTACCAGTGTGTCTGGTTTTTCACATCCAGCAAATGACACTTCGTGGGCAAGAAGAACATCAACACGACAAACACCTCTATTATCTAGAGAGGCATCAATATCAACAGACCCTTATCAAAGCGCTGATGCCGGTGATGATGAAGAGCCTTTATTCAGAGGGAACGAAGAGCAGCGACAACTACAGAAGAAACGGAAAACCCCAGAAAATTCCCAGCCACCATTACAGCAGAGAGACAAACAGCGTACGAACAATCGACAGGCTACTGGAAGCGCATCCCTGGAAATGTTAGAGCCCTCATTTTCTAACAGCCATGAACAATCAAACGGCACTCGTAAAAGAAAAACCAGTTATGATAATCATTTGTTTGCATTCGGATCATCCCAATCATCAACAGAATACCAATGCCGGATGCATAAAAGCAATCCTAGCAAGCGCGGCGCACATCCAGTGGCTGTGGCTAATGGTGACACTACGGACGACGAAATTGGCGTCGTAGAACCTTGAAAGCAACAGAAATAAAATGCTCTTCCATTTATTTACCGGTAGCAATTAATGTGTTTGTGGGGTTGGCTAAAACATTTTGCGGGTGATGCGCATCATTTCTGCGTTGGCTCTAAATCGATTTTGCGTTGGACGTAGTACTTTTGCGCCGAATTAAAGTGGTCTCGGATTGCATGGTTTCTACGACGGACCTGAATAACATGCTTTTGCGTAATAATTTGATTCATAGTGTTTTCAGATGAGGAAACCACATTTAAAAAGAAAAACTTTTCTTTTTTCTTTGGCTCTGTTTACAAAACGCATTCCGGTAAGGATGTCGATCTATCCGTAAACACAATTATTCATGTCTTTTTGTCTGTTATTTACTGAGCCACGTGCGCAACTTTTGTTCGTCACTTAACTAAGTAAATGCCATCGCACTGAGTGAAGCTCAACTTTCGCAACATATCACTAGACATTACATTGCTTCAATCTGGCCCAATATGCCAGCAACATCTCCTCCACATCGGCCACACCAGCCCCAGATGTGGCCTGGCCGCTGCCTTAAAAGGAAGGATTATCTTTGCGAGTAAGTAATTAACATCCCAAGCATTTCTATTTGCTAATCGTGAATGTCTTTTTTTGTACTGCTCAAATAAATATGAGGTTGCTGCCAATCTGTATACTAAAGACCACAAATTCAATTCTCGATTCGCGCGAAGATGGCTCTTCATAGACGCAAATCTGATTATATAGTAGCGTAAAAAGATCATCCAATAAACAATAAAGCGTAAAAATGGTGAACAATAGTGATCCTCAGTGTGAAAAGTCCAACGAGAAACCACGGTTGAATTGGAAGATTTGATGTTTTAAAGACCGCGCATGATTTTCAGAGAGTAAACTACGACCAATTAAAATCGGTTTACCGATGTGATGACGCAGGATGTCTTTGCCGCGCGTCAGAAAAGCGCTCCGATCGTTGAGGTACAGCTACTCCCTTATTCGCGCTAATAATCGACAATGGTAGGCTGTCTATCTTTGGAAGTATACCTTGGAAAGGGTGTGCTTTGGCGTTTATAGCTGTTTGTTGCATGCTGTTATACTAACGATTACTGTTTGATAGTTCCGAAATCAATATGATAATGACGTTTCGACCTGGTCGCCGCAAGGGCGTATCCATCAGGTGGAATATGCCGTTGAAGCGGTGAAACAGGGATCAGCAGCTATTGGTCTGCGAAACAAAGAGTATGCAGTGTTGCTCGCACTCAAGGTACCTTGCGCAACATACGAGACAGTCTAAAAACACCAAAACGTAGCGCTCTTCAGGCGAACTAGCATCCTACCAAAAGAAACTCATCAAGATTGATGATCATATGGGAATTGGTATTGCAGGTCTGACATCAGATGCACGTGTGTTGAGGTAAACCGATTTATCATGATAATCGCAGTATAACACGAGTGCTATGTAGTAACTTCATGCGAACGGAAGCAATGAAGTCAAAAATGTTGTACGACAGACCCTTACCTGTACAGCGGATTGTATCCGCGATCGCAGATAGTAAGTTGTTTATATTAGAAGGAGGATGTCCCTCTGACATTCTGCAGAGGCCCAGGTGAACACACAGCAATATGGACGTAGACCATATGGTGTTGGATTACTCGTTATTGGACATGATGTGAGGATCAGCTTGACTACTTCGGCATGGTTGTGCTAATTCCTATGGCATAGGAAACTGGTCCCCACTTGTTTGAATGCTCACCTGCTGGAACTTGCTTTGAATATCACGCGATGTCCATTGGAGCACGATCGCAGTCGGCAAAAACATATCTTGAAAACCATTACCAAGACTTTGTAGACGGTAAGAAGAGGAAATGTGATGCAGTCAGACTTAAATCAAGCAAATAGCATCATTGGAGGATCTTGTACGACATGGACTTCAGGCTCTTAGAGATACGTTGCAACAGGATAAGGAGCTGAACATTCATAACACATCTCTTGGAATTGTTGGAAAGGATAAAGATTTTGAGATCATCGAGGGAGACGCACTGCAACAGTACCTGGATTTACTGGGTTCGGAGACTGGAAGAACCCGTCGCGGCGCCGGTGCTGTATCAGCTTCTCAGTCTGTAGCTGCCGATGAGAGCATCCCCACAACCGATGTCGCACCAATGGATACAGACTCTTAAATTGCTTTAATAAACCGAAAGAAAGCTCAGATCGAATAAATGCAAAGGAAATTTAAGGAAGTAGTGAACGAATGACTGTTCGAGCTTTTCTTCGTACAATGTTTGTTACCGGTTTGAAAGAGACAAACAGCAACTTCACTGTTATAGAATATGTATTCTAAGTCGTCTCGCGGTGAATTATAAGGACAAATAAACGAAACGGTTGAGTGTTCCCACACCACATCAGGTCTAGGTTCTGACTCTATTGTCTGCGTCACGATTGATGGTTTACTGCGTTGTGTCTTGATACTTCGGCTAATGTGTGCAAAGCATATACAAGTAATGTATGAATGCTGCCAAACATTAATTATCAAGCTTGTTTACGCAACTATCAATTGCATGAAAAACAAAAAAGCGTATCTGATAACGTCTAAGTACGTCTAAGCTACATGGACAGTCATCGATCCTGACACTAAAAAAATAATCTGCACAAAACTAGTCCACAACGTGTAGCATTCTATTGTTTTTCGAAGTCCTTGTAATCCTAGCTCGACAACCAGATACGATAGGCGTGACGAATCTGAGGTAGTCTGCAGTGTTAAGAAATACTCCAGTGCAAAAGTTGGTGGTATGATGTCGAACGAGAAAGCCCAAAGATCGTTAAATGCATTACCGGTTAAGACAATAATTATTGATCAAGGGTAATGAAATGAAAAAAAGAAAAGCACCAAAACTATGTTTGATATGAAACGGCTCAGATTATGCAAAATTGATTGATGCTAGACTTTGATTAATTGGTTTGGCATATACTGGTTCCACCATGTCATTCGGATGCATTTCTTTTAAAGGGCGTGTGATGATAGTTGGTGCTATCGTCATATACGACTACTACATGGAATCAAGATATAATGTTTTTTTTGGCTCTGTTTCTCTGAAAATATCCTAGTAAGGATGTCAATGTACCTGTAAGCAGGATTTTTCATGTTTTTTGTTTGTTATTTAGCCTGCCTGACTTCTGTCCTGAACCATGGTCTCTTTTTTAATGAGTTGAAAAATAGTGAGCGATCTCTCTTTTTTTTTTTTTAATAACTTTGCTAATATACCATAATTATAATATATTCATCCTAAGCATTAAAGATAACACTTAGAATTGGCACTTGTCTAAGAAAAAATGGAGCAGATGCTGGAAAGAAAAGAGAAATTACTAGGCAAGGAAGGTCTGGCCCACAAACCATAGCGCGCCGCGCATCAAGTAGGAGGCTAGAAACCCAGACTACTCTAGCAACACACGTTAGAAGGCTTCGGTCGCTATTGTGAGTAGGCTCAGCACAAGTAAGGAATGTCACTGATGTCTGAAGGCGGTATGCTGTAGAAGTATCAGGCTTGTTTTTATCATTTCATTCTCAATACACGAGTGCATATGAGCTCAATACATAATGTGTTGGCATATTTAATTCCGATTTGATATGTACAAGGCCACGAAGGATCATGACTGTAATAAGTTCTTGATATTAGATTCCCGTTTTCATGTGCTCATTTGTATTGGGGAGTGATTAAACAAGAGACCCGGACGAGTTGCCATTACAGATTCCCAATGTCTCTACATACACTCCTTGACTCGTCCGGAACTTTCACAGATATAAGTCGCTATCACAGATGCTGGTGGTGTATTGAAATATTTGGATCACGGTGCAGAAATAGAAGTAAATATGTTCACAGGAAAAAATGTAGATCCCATTTGCGGATTCAAAAATATAGTTGCCATACAAGAAAGGTTTTTTTATACATAAAGCCATGAAAAATCTTTATTTATGTAATTCTCAGATAGCAGCTTGTAAAATCTTCATTAGTATCACAATATGTCAACCCAACGCAACCTCGAAGTCTTAATGTTGGTATATAACCACGGCGAAATTTCCATTTTACATTTTATTCTTTGAAGAGAGTCCATTTCAAACTTAATGAGGTTACTAAAGTAAACAAATAGCCAGTTTAGGCGTATCCGTCGCAATCATCCGATTTGAGGATGTCGCTTTTACCTTTGAAGTGGTAATGCGGAAGTGTACCTGTTAATCTCCAAGTTTTATATAGACACTGTAGGAAAATAATAGACGAAAACGAACTCCATGTGTCATTATAAAAGTCCTAGAGAACAAGCATGATATTCTCCATCAAGTCACCTTTCTGACAATCATGAGATTACATTCAAGCATCTTTGCTGTTGTTTCTGCAGCGAGATACAAAGCAAAAATTGTATTCCGGGAGACGCCTGCCATCTATCCAGAACCTTACTTTTTGAGCATTGAGTTTCAGGAGATTGGCGCAACTTGCCGTACTGGTTTCTGGCCAATCTTCAATCCTCAACGTCTCACTAAGACGGTACATGGATATGTTAGCCACGATTATATGGAAATAGAGAACTTTGACGATTTTTGCACGGTGAAACATGTTGTTATTGACGATGATACGAAAAACTTGGTCATTTCTATGGAATCGTTCGATAAGAAAAAGTTAATGCGGTTTGCTGGTGAGAGCGAATCTGAGAAGCTGTTATGGACCTGATAACAAGGATTACGTCCTCTTCCAAGTTGGAAGAGTACGGCTTCAAATTCCAGGGATCGCATGTACAATTGCTGAATGAATACTACGGACGATGAATACTACGGACGTAATGTGGTATAGTTAAAATTCTGTAACGTAAAAGCACCATCTTCGCTTGACAGTTTTATGAAATCATATAATAAACACCACGTTGCAGCTGTTCTGCTTCAACACTAACGTTTCCCACAATGAACAGTCTAGATAGCCTGAGATTATCATGATCTTTTTTTTATGTACACGTTTTCAGTGGGCCGTTATTTGATTATTAATCTATGAGATTCACCGAAAGCAACATGACACAGCGATGTCTCACCCACCTGCATTTCTCTTTACTAACACATGGAAAAAATAGTCATCACCTTCCGCCACATACGCTGCGTGGATACAAGCAAAATAGAAGGAGTTACTCATCGGAATACATTGTAGCAAGAAGTTTCACATTATTTGAAACGCCCCCTCGCGCAACTGACTATATTCTGGTTAGAAATGATTGTAGAATAGCGTCAATGTAAGCCTAATATGATATCTTTAGGACATAACATTATACTAACTTTACATGCCTTGGGAAATTTGGAGAACTGCGCAGACACTCGCTCGATTTAAAAGCAAACATGACGATGAGAGGCTCCATCAACTCTTTTCAATGCTGTTTATAGCGTACGCGGAAGGAATTGCGATGCGGAGGGAAATGATTACCAAGGGAAGCCGTTACAGCGTATCTCTCCAAATTCCTGACTTGCTAGGTCTCAGATGTACTGCTTTCATGGAACAAAAAAAAGGCATTTAGGGACCCAGTATGATACAGGAACCTCTGGTATCCCTGCAGAACTCATTTTTTCAGGGATCTCTAACACCAATTTTATATCCCTGGAAGCACACAGGAACCATTTCTATTCACACTTCGTAACCAAACGGGAAAATAAAAGTCTCTATTTTATGCTACACACAACCCTTAGGAACCATCGACGAACCATTTACTACTTTTCTGTGAGCTGCAGGGACCTGAGGATACTCTTTCATGCTGCTTTACTTAGTAGCCGTTAAAGGCAGTCATCGGTGTCAAAACATGCAACCTAATGAAATCATGCTCGATTAAGCGTGACATAATGTAGTCCCTGCTGGTATCTGCATAACATTAAGAACCAGGTACTTCTACAATGAAGACAATCAAGACGTTGACACATTTTCCTCAACATGCGGTCTTCTATCAGAAAAGGCAACATATGTGTTACAATGCCACTATCATCGCAAACATTAATATTGTCGTAGCCACGGAGAAAGTTGCATTTTAAGTTTTTGGAAAAAAAACTTTCTCATCTATCAATAAAGTCTGTTTCAAACTTAAGCACCGTGATTGAAGTAACAAATAACCGGTATGGTATAGGTAACAATTACGCTATGCAAAAGACGATATGTTTAGGCAGTCATATAGCCAAAGAACAGTAAACAGTATCGCTGTATGACCGCGTGTTTATATCCAATTATCTGATATGATGGCGCTCTTGTTACTTTTGGATGATTTTAAAGAGGAAAATCAACAAAAACCGCCAATTTTCATGTTTCATGTGGATACTGTGGGAATAGAACAGACGAATACGAGTTCTTCTAACCTTTATAAAAGACCGAGTGAAAAATCATGAAGTTCTCTACCAAGCCATCTTTCTGACGACCATGAAGTTACAATCAGCCCTCTTTGCTATCTTTGCTTTCTTGCTTGCTGTTGTTTCGGCGGAAAAATACAGGGCAAAACTTACATTCATGACAACACCTGATATCCATCCGAAGCCTTACGCTACTATCCTTGATGTCGAGTATTTGAGACGAAGCTTCTATATTGCTTTTACGCCCTTAACGGAAGGTCAATACCTGACCAAGGCGACTTCTGGATATGTCAGCCGTGGCTATCTCGAAATCGACAATTTTAAGGCTCTCCAAGGGGAACTCAAGGCATATATTACTGACAATACGTCAAATCTGGTCATCGCTTTCATCTCTCCCGTTCAGATAGTGCAGTTCGTTGGTAACAGCGCATCGGACAAGGTTGTCTCGCGCTTGGAAACAGTGGCGCGCATTAGACCTCTGGTAAAATAATATAGCTTTGGATCTCATGCACCGCACGTACAACTGCTGAATGAATACAGGCGTACCTTGATATAATTTGTTAGCTCTGTATTGTTTAGACATTGCTTTCGCTTAACAGTTCCATCTTAGCATGTAATAAAAATTACGTTGCAGTGTTTTGCTCAAACATTAATATTTACCGCAGTGGGTAAAAATGATAGTACAGCATCATGATCTGTTATAGCCTAAGATTTTTCCAAAAGAAAAAAAGGCATCTAACTTATTGTCGTTGTGGTATTCTGTTTTGTGAGATGAGATAACGACTTAAAGCCCGTTGAGGCTCTTGGATCACCTTTATTTACAGTAGGCGCACAATAAAATTATAATCGATAGTGTTATATTTTTGATAATGTTATACATCTCTGTGATTCCTAGTCATGTTCAAGCATTAATATAACATAATTTGTTTCAATTGAACGCGATACAGTTTTGAAAAACGTATAAGAGGTGAAATAGTTTATCCGCAATAACAATCTAAAAAAGCCAAAGGCTTAATACTGTCAACTTCAATACTCGTTATTTTGTTTTGGATGCTCGCATATTTATATGTGTTTAATTGTAAGTGGTGTATCTAAGAAAATGTAAGACAAATCACTATTACTTTAGCAATATTAGGCCTTTGATCTGCCTTCGCGATCTATTCTAAGATAGTCTGCAATAGTTGCTTGCTTCGCGCTTAGCATGCTACATTCTAACTCCCTTAGTTTTTTTGAAAGCACAAAATTCGACTGTGTATCCAGGTTTATGACGCGGTCTCAAGTGCTAAGTTACAGCTTCACGATATATACATTTATCGCTGTGTTTTTCATACGCCCCAAAATAAGGATGGTGAGCCAATACGAGCAAATTTTCTGTACAGACATCTAATTTAGAAAATATATTCTCGGTAATGTTATCAATTTTTCTCCTGACGGAGGGTATAATTTTTTCGCGCACCCACTATTTTTGTTCCTATTGATTTTCGTACCGGGAGTGGTGCTTTAGAATAATACAATTGTACACTGATTGTCCAAATATTAACGTTACCGTTAACTATGTGATCTATCTTCTGTCTGGTCTCACTTCTGTAAGGCTTAGATATAAATGCCGTGTCTACTTTGCTACGACATACAATATAGTTTCATTTTCTGATTTTGGATCCTATGGACATGTTTGAGTGGACCACTATTTGAATTGAAGCCACGACATAAACTGAATTTGTTGTGAAGACAATATGACTTAATCATCTCTCTAATCCATTTGAGTTCTCTTTGCATAGGATCGGGAGAAGACATAAACTATATCATGCTCTGTAAAGACGCTGTGAAGGTACAAAAGTAGTAGAAGAAGACGTTAATAGGAGTATAGGAAGGAAGATTCCGTTGTACCGCGCTGGCTCTCACTTTACTGACCGTGCTCTAACTGAACACTATCTGCAGCATAATATCAATGTAAGTGTGGTAGTAAATCTTTGTAATATAAAGAGTATCCTAATTTCATGTCTCTTGGGAATGTTGCTGCAACACACAACCATGCATCTCAAAAGATATAGCCATGGGTGGCTCTGTTAGACCTTTTGAATACTATTCAGTGTGTATGCGGAGGAGACTGTGTATCCTAGGAGAGCATTGAGGAGTTTGCTATGGGAGCGCCTTATGTCGGTGCAGAACAATTCAAAATTTTGGAGAAGGTGATGAAAGCCAGTGAAATGCCCAAACCCTGGAAAGGAACATTTGAGGATGAAGAAAGGTATTATTTGGAGAAGAACTCCCATAGAAAAGATGGAAAGCGCGGACAAAAATTTATTTATTGTAGAGCCTTCGATTGTTTCAGCATTGGAACATCTACCGTAACCACACCTAAATGAGAATAAAGGCAAAGAAAAACCTCTAATTGTTTAAACAAAGAAGAAAGAGGGCTTTATGCAAAGGGAGCCGAAAGACAGGAAAACAATTCAATAGAAAGAAAAAAATGATCGCTATTGTGAGCGAGCTCAGTACAAGTGAGATGTGTCACTGATGTATGAAGACGGTAAAACTGTAGAAGTGTCAATCTAGTTCTCACAGGCAAAAATCGTAACGCAATGGACTGTGATACAAACATGACAAAAACATCGCTTCTTTATTATTCGTTTCAGATGAAGGCTCACTCTACGCGCTCAATTCACAGTTTACTGGCTAACCGTTTTGTTTCAGTATGGGGATTTCGGACATTAGCCTCACATGTTCATGTACCAGCCCGTGTTGATGAGCGGCTAAGCGAGAGACATAGCTGTCATCATAATTCCCGCTATTTCCACGTAGTTCCTTTATGTATGCAGAATTCAAGAAAATAAGTCGCTATTGCAGACGCTGGTGGTAGGTCTAAACATTGGGAATTTTGTCGCGCACTCCTCTTGGACGCTCTCACTGTAATATTATCGTCAAGCTGCCATAATAAAAAACAGCGTAGAATATCTGAGGTTGGGAATATCGGGGTGTGAGAGTATTTGCTACGGGAGATACGCCAAAGGGGCAACTGTTTGAACAGCCAAAAGCTCGATATGCTATAAAATAGATTCGACAGAGATAGTACAGATATGCTAACAGAATTGTACAATCATGATTACATCAGACTAATATATCATACAGAATTGACGATAGGTCTCAGGAATGTCTTAGATGGGATTCATGCTTCGGAAAAAAAGTTCCTCTTGACCATTTAATTTGAAGGAAGGAGCACCGGAAGAGAATGCCAGACGAGATTCTCTAGAGGAATTGTTACGGACACTCAGGCGTTGCGGCTTAAGGACATCCATGTAATATCCATTAAAGCAGCTACCGAATCAGTTCTTAATAAAAGCTTATAGTGAACAAATGCTAACGGGACTGCTGAGTGCCATAAACTTGAATGTACATCCATAACTTGAACATTTGTTTACAACCTGAGTGTACACCCATAACGCTCACTTTATGGACACTCAGTAGTCCCGTTAGCATTTGTTCACTATAAGCTTTTATTAAGAATTGATTCGGTAGCTGCTTTGATGGGGTTCACATGCGCGTCCCTAAACTACCAGTCCTGAGTGTCCGTAGCAATTCCTTTCCTTTTATGGATCCTCAGCTTTATGGACTCTCAGTTTCGGATACCTAGGAGTTCTTTTAGCATTTGTTTACTATCAGTCTTTACCAAGAAGTCATCCAGTTGCCGTTTTAATGAAGGTCACATGAGTGCGCCTAAAACACCAGTCCTGAGTAACCATAGCAATTCCCTACAACGCAATCGCCATCCCAAACATTAGTTTTGTCATCTCATGTACACAGAGAAAATTGTATTTTAGGTTGCTTTCCAAAATTTTTCTCATCTGTGAATAAGGTCCGTTTCAAACTTAGATTCTATGATGAAGCAACAAATAATCGGTACAGGATATAGGTAACCGTTATGCTACAAAAACAATGGTATCTTTAATAGCAATTATCCAGTCAAAGAACAGTAAACAATATTGACGTGTGACCACATGTTTGTACCCAATTATCCGATTTGACGGTAACCTTGCTGCCTTTAGGAACACCCTACCAATGTCAATCAACAACAGCTATCGAATTTCATGTTTCATGTAGACGCCATGGGAATGAAACGGACAAATACGAAGTCTCCATAATCTTTATAAAAGACCACGCGAATACGCATGGGTTTCTCTACCAAGCCATTTCTTTAACAATCATGAAGTTACAATCAACCCTCTTTGCTGTCTTTGCTTTCTTGCTCGCTGTTGTTTCGGCCGACAAGTACAAGGCACTTATTAAATTCCGAAATGCACCTACTCAGTACCCACAAGCTTATTATACCGAAATTTACATTCCCAAAATTCGTGCAAGATTCTTTGCTGATTTCTGGCCAACATCACCAGCTAAGTACCTGACTAAGGTGTACCCTGGTTATATCAGCAGCGGTGAGATCGAAATCAGTAACATTCATAAGTTCCCGGGAGATTTCGAGGCAGTTATTACCGATAATACAGCAAACCTGGTCATTTCGCTCTCCTCCCCCGCTCAAATCGTGCAGTTCACTGGCGACAGCGCATCAGACGAAGTTGTCGCGAACCTCAAAGCAAAAGCGTGGGTCAGCAATCCGTTTGAACGTGGTTACTTCTAATACTATGGTTTGCACGTACAATTGATGAATGAATCATACAGGCGCAGATTGACGTAATTTGTTACCTCTGTATTGTTTAAGTATAGCTTCCGCTTAACAATTCTCTCTGAGTGTGTAATAAAAACCACGTTGCTGTTGTTCTACGTAAACGTTAATGTTTACTGCAGTGGATAGTGCTGGTGGTCAAGTACCATCGTCTGTTATAGCCTAAGAATTCTTCAGGGAAACATCTGTGCAACTAATTGTCGTGCCATCTTATGAGTTTGGAACGTATGTATACCCATAGGAGAGGAAGAATTGACCCACAAAACACATCATGAGCTTGTAGACCGTAAATAGCACCGCCCATTACATTAGAAGCTTACTTTATCATAGCTGACAGCCAATCGGTTCTACCATCAAGTGGCATGCTTTTGGAGAACCCAGATGATACTGACAACACATTACAGAAGATAATAGTCGCTATTATAAGCAAGCACGATGCGTCACTGGTGTGTCAGAGCGTTGAAACTATAAAATGTTAAATTATTTATGAGCAAATCAAAGGAAACAACGGTGCGTTAATCCAGGAAAAAATCGTAATGCGATAGGTCGTGACACACACACACTATCGCGTTTTCATATTAGTCAATTCAGATGATAAGTCTATTGTTACGGGTTCATTCCCAGTGCACAAGCGTATATGCACTCAGTGTACAATTTGCTAAATAAGCAACTCCAGTGCAACATATGTAAAGCTAGGAACAGTTGATGATGACAATAAGTGTAAATGTTTCATATTTCATATATTAACCTCCGTATTTCATGTATCAATCAGTATTAGAAGCGGCTAAGCAAGAAATATATTTGAACTACCACTGCAGTCCCAAGTATCTCTGTATACATTCTTTGATGTATACAAAATTATAATAAAAATAAGTTGTTATTATAGACAAGCTAAAAGTTTCTGAGAGTGGGAATATCTGAGAGTGGGAATATCTGAGAGTGGGAATATCTGAGAGTGGGAATGTTTGCTACCAGGAATACGCCAGAGGTGTCTCAGTTTGAATCGCCAAAAGCTCAAGATAGCATGAAGTAGATTCAAAAGAAGTAGTGCAGGTATGCCAACAACATTATGTAATAATGACTACACCAGGCTAATTTATCATAGTAGAATACAACGATTTCAAGAAGGTGTTAGATGAGATTATGTTTGTCTATTTGTTCTGAGAAAATCTCACTCTTGGACACTTAATTTGAGTGGAAGTAGCACCCGAAGAGAATTCCCGAGTACGATTCTCACACACAGAAGGAGTCTATGAGGATTTGTGTCATGGAGAAACCTAGGAGCCTATCTTTGTTTACATTAAGTCTCAAACAGTACCAGGTGAAAGTAGTCATCCATGTCAAAATCCGTCAACCTAATACAACCCGAGAAATTTGTGTTCAACTAAACAAAGCATAACGTAGATCCTGTTTGTACCTGCATGACATTAAGAACACAGTAGCCCCACAAAGGGGACGACTTAACCGTTGACATATTTTCCTCGGCTTACGGTCTTCTATCAGAAAAGGCAGCAGATGTGTTACAATATAATTGCCATCGCAAACATTATATTGTTATCTCATATTCATGAAGGAAGTTGCGTTTTAAGCTGTCTTCCAAACATTTCCTCATCTGTCACTAAGCTCTGTTTCAAACTTAGACTCAGTATTGAAATAGCAAATAACCAGAATTAGCGGAGAGACACCGATTTTGTGACAGTCACAGCTCCCAGCTAACTTCTGGCTCTGTCACAACGTCTTGGACACCTTGTGTGTAGATGAACTTTTATTGTTCTTGGGCACTTTACTGTAGTTTTCTCACCAAGTAGCAGATGTTACCTGCGTGTTAATTTTTATTAGACAGACAGGAGAACTATAGTTCCTTTCTTTTTTTGAAATTCGTGATTGATTGCTTGAGGATCACTTAGGAGTAACACATACCTGTAAAATTTCTTAGGGACATTGTCTATGGTTGCCAATCTCTAATAATCTTTGAAACTAATATATCTTGTGATAAGGAAGCCATAGATCTTTCATAGAGTTATGCAATGTTTCTCTATGTGGCCCCAGTGTTAGTCCGCCTTTGCAACGCAAGGTCATCTTCCTGCCACCATAACCTAGCTAATAATGTTTCACTTGCGCCACTTATACTACATATTTAAGAATTGCAAAAAGCCCAGCGGCGACCTCTTTATTCAATAGCTGCATGGTCAATGATTTTACACCTCAATCATATGTAAGCTATAATGCACTGACTAAGACGATCCGAAAATTCCAGGACGGTAGTCTGCTGTCATTTCCTGGAAATATGTACTTGAAAGCCCGCAGTATTTCCGTCTGTATTGTTCTCATTTGAGCATTTTAATACCGAGAGAACCATGGTGGTGTTTTCGTTGGCGGCTAGGTTGGGTGCCTATGAGCACAGGTTAATTATGCCATAACTGCTACCATGACCTATCTGACATAATCTCAACGCACTGTCTACCCATTGACCACATCAAAGGACCTAGATAGCCTACTTATAAACATATTTGATTAAAATTGCCACTGAATCTCCATCAACTGACGAGCTCTGCCACAAATCAGAAGCTCTCATTTGGAGAGCAATGCATTGTTAAAAACCAATGATATGGATAGTTCGCGCAAGACATTGCTATATAGTATAGCACGTTTGTTCTTATTGTCTCCAACGGTCTAATGGAACTTTCGGGAAGAGCTACTCTTTTGTATGCTTCATCAGTTTGCAGTTGCTACTGAAACTTATCGCCATCATCAAGGATGATTTTTCCTTAGGATTTCAAAAGGAAAGGGGTTTGGTCTAAGAATTCATAAACTGGCCATTTTCATCGGAAAGCCAGTAATAATCCTGTGTGTCTTCTCATATTATGGGTCGAAAGCCAGAAACAGGTTTAGTATCTACCACTCGAACACCGAACGCAAAGCCAGGAAATACCTCCGAATAAAGAAAAGTCAGGTGTACAGGAAGAAATGCTTTGAAGAACGAAAGCAGGCGCTACGTGAGGGAGGGAGAGATAAAAAGACTGCAGTACTATGTATTGGTACCCAAGGAACTGGTGTTGGTCTTCGGATTGGAGGACGCGCAAGAAGAGAGGTTAGTTGGATGAGACAGCTGTATCGACAGGCTATTCCAGTCGTAATGACGAACAAATACAGAAGTAGCCAGACGTGTGTATTCTGCTCCGAGAAGATCTCACGCCCGAAGCAAAAAAAAATTTGTCGATGGGAAGATCAAAAGCCTCTCTGTCAACGGCGCGTCTTTATGTTCCAATCCGCAATGCATGGCCGTAAAAGCTGGATATGCCGCTCAAGGCAGGGATACAATGGCTGCTCTTGCGAGTAGACTTGCAGGGATCTCTATCATGAAGAATGGATCTCCTCTTCTGCATTTCAGTCCCTACAAAACCTCAGCCAGTTCGATACTGAATTGAAAAAAGATAAACACGTCCACTCTGTAGCTTGCTGACACGGTGGCGCGGCACCTGGCATAGGCCAGGACCACCGCTTCGGTTGGTAAGGTTTAATGAGAGCTATCTGCCATTCAACCTACTAAATGTTTTGTTATATAACCCCATCCCTGTCTCCAAAGTTGTTCGGATACCCCTTCAATATGTTATAGATAACCGTTGGGCTTTATGACCTGTGCTAGGATCCTCACGATGTAGCCTACGAAGAATTTGCGGTATTTGTAAGATCATTGCCATGTCTGAAATATATGTACTGTATATTGCGGGAATGGACGCCGTAGGGCCGTACATAATGGGTTTAGCCGCAAGCAGAGATAGTGCCGCACTGCTTGAAATGATACGGATCCAAGAATGGGACGAATATCCATACGTCACGCTAATAAACGCTATCCAGCGGATACTCAGCAGAGTTTCTCTCACAATCTATGATTCCAAACCTATTGCAGAAACGCTAGAAGTGCTGTCAATGTGTCACTCCTTGGCTGAATTCGCTCTCTATGCTTCAAAGGCCTATATTGTCTTCGACGATATACTGAGGCATCTGAGGACTTTGAAAGCATTAACCCTTAAGGGATGCTGGGGAATAGCATGTGGCGAGACAGCAATGGAGCGTCCGCATGACTTAGAGGAGCTTTATGTATCAATTGATGTCCACAACAACGTTGGCCAAAAATATTGCTGCTTAAAAGCAAATCTTCCACGCCTTTCCACTTTCCACTGCAGAAGGAATATATATGTTACGCAAACACAAGTGTTTGGTTTCCCAAACTCTTGTCTCGATCACTTGGAACAAGTGTACAGCAACGGCTCTGTATTCAAGCTGACGCAAGTAGACAAGGCAGAGAAAATTCCAAAGCGAAGAAGAAAGCGTCATAGACCAACTTATGACACCGAGTCAGAAGATCGTGCGGAGTGGTATTACCTTGACGCTGTCAGCAAACTTCGAAGTTGAACGCAGATAAAATCAACATCATAGCCGACGAATTAAGGAAAGATGAACGTCAGCGGCAAAAGATATATCTTTTTCCTGAAAGGGATATATCTCTTTTATGTATAACATGCGTCCGGTGCCGATCCGTCCAAGAAGTCGTCTTGAATGGAAAAAACAACCGACGGGCAAAAGTTCTTTCCAACAGAAAATCCACCGCATCACTAGACCTATTCCGTTATTAACCATCTTTTGTTTACAATACAAATCATGCAAATTTACCTTGGACTCATCGCCAGCTTCCGCCTCGGCGACTGTGTTCTACTGTATTTCCGACATTCTTGAAATATATTGAGTTTCGATTTCATCACTGACACGGGACAACGTGTATGATTTGCAACGCTGAAACGCCGCTGTAACCGCTAGAGAGCATCCATAGGTATATCATCAACACGCTAAGAAAAGAACATCTGCAGCTGTTTCATCAGATCAGTTAGAGGGATAACGAGGCTTCACCCATTTTTACACATTGGGCTACGTGCTGTAGTGGAAAATGCGTGAAAACAGAGGATCGTACCGTGATGCGCAGATGGTCCTTTTGGACTTTTGCTTTTTTTTCTTTTCTTTTTGTGGATGAAGCTGCATCCATGCCTTCATTCACCGCATGTTGTTTAAGCTGTAGGCTATGCATTTGAGCAAATTGGAGAATGACAGCGAGTGGACCTAGAATGCGCATCCAAGAAGGTTTGAGAGAAGATACCAAGTGAGTGATTCGGCAACTTTTTTCCTTCGGTTTTGTTCCTATGCATTTTGTCAGTCAACATCATTGTGGTGGCCGAAACGCTGTCTGAGGGTTGTGAGATAACCGTTGGTTAGTCGTTTGTAAGTTCAGGCTTATTGTGATTCAAGTCTCAGCAGCATCATAGCCCAAGTCCGACAGTAGCACGATCGGAGTCTTCCGTACATCAGTGGAAGTTGCACGAGTTCGGTCAAACACGAAACCAGCCGAAAAAAAAAGAAAAAAAGTAAAAGAGCACAAAATGTGTTCTCGCTCAAACGGTTTTTTAGTTTTATTTTTTTTCCTTGTTAAAGAAGTCCGCAAGAACGCACAACATCATCGCTTTTATAAAAATATAATTTCTTATATACAAGAGAGGGTGGGTTTAATCGATGAAGTAAACAAGGGGTTTTTCGCGTGTCCAGATAGCGCACTCTGGTGTGGTGTGAATCGAGTAGAAATCAACACGGCCGTCATGTGTCTTGTGGGCGCGGACATGGATGTACTTCTCATCTCCCAAGTGGATCTTTCCAAAATAGTTGAAACCATACGCCACCTCCTCCTTGGCGTATTCCACCAGCTTGAAAGCTGAGATATGTTGCAACTTGTCTGTCTCATGAAGACCATGGACATGATCCAGATGTCGAAGCTTCATCCGTTTGTCAGTCATTTACTTTCCCCTCACTATCTGCTTATACTTGCCTCATGCAACTATCCACACCAATCAATACGACGCTTTTTTTTTTTTTTTGGCTTTTGATTCCCTTACCTTTTCAATTGCCTCATTTTTCACTTCATGGAAAACCTGTCAAAAGCTCAGTCTTTGAGAGTAACACTATGTTGATGTCAAACCTGTCTGGCATCGTCGTCCGCAGGAATAACGGGACCCATATCATTATGCTGTTCGTCAGACATGGTGTAAAAAGAGAAAAAGCAAAAGATGTCGGAAACGGAGGTAAACTCTTTTTTATACAAGTTGTGTTACACATAGTAATGACGTTCAGCTGACTTGCGTCCAATCCGTGTGAAATCAATGCCGAACGACCTGGTTTTTGCAAACGTGTTTGCACTTCTTTGCGTCGAACGAGAAACAAATTTGCGCTAAAAAATTCGTGAATTCACACAGCTATAGACTACTGGTGTAGATACTTAAGAATTATTTGGCCCCCGTCCACGCAGAAGTGTTCGCGAGTAGCGTACACAGCTATTGTTTAGTACTGTACCATGTGCATAGATCACTAAGCGGGAACTTACCGAAACGAATTCTAAAGCAGAGAAAAATATCAGCGATATGAGCTTTTATCAAAGATCATAATACGTACCGTAAAGATTTTAACCCTTCCGGGTCCTGCATTTTAGCAATTATCTGCGTTGGTGGTCAGAATTGGTCCGGATGCTTCGCGGTCATCCCTTATGAAACATGTTCTTGCTTACATTGTGCCGCGACTCCATAGCATTCCATAGGATTCATATACTTGTACGCAATGATGATTGGTACCATCCATAGTAGCCACATTGTTTAAACTTCTTTTGCATGTATGACCATGTCAAATGAAATAATGAAATTTTGTACATATGCCTGGGAAATGAAGTACTCGTCTATCTTCAAAACTAGCACTTCGCCTCTCGCCCCTTCATGCTGCTCCGTAGGTTGTTCACCTTTATAGCGACACTCATTTTTTCCCCTAAACATTCCTGCACCGAATACAAGTGGTGGCATAGCGCCATCGTTGTCTGGATTTGCTTCCCGACCTCTCCACTTTTGTTTTCCGAGGAATACAAGAACGTACAGCAGACATCTGTTGTTTAGGAATCCTATCATCAACGAAAATTAGTTTACCGCAACCTCAATAGCAATATGTTCGGTATGATCGCGACACTTTTTCCGTATATTGTCCGTAGTATGTGAAATACTCAGCGATGTCATGTTTTCCCTTTAAATACATTAGATGCTGCATTTTTTTCTTTATGCTTTTGTTGCGTTTTATTTTGTAAGCGTATTGTTCTTTCAATGACCCTCATGTAATAATTTCATTCCGGACAGGCATTCAAACTCTCTTCGTTGCTACTTCTTATCCCCTTATTTTTTTTAATACCGAATGCCAACCTGGACTGGATGCGCTGGGATTACACTTTGGTAGGTGAGACAATAGGCTATGAAGGGTCATCGAAGTATTTATCATGACTTGTCCTTTGTGTTAGTCTAAACAAACTTTGTGTCTGGGGAGTCAAGTTCATGTAAGTAAATGATATGTCTTCCTATGACGATATAGTAACAATGATATTTGATTTTCCCTCAGCGCGAACTTGCTGTCTTCATGGACGCAAAATTTATTTAGGGTAGTGTAATTGCCAGCCAGTAGACAGTAATAATGCAAATAAAGAGAAAAAAAAAGTGTACACTGTATCTATGCGGATGAGGGTTGTTGCAATGATTGCGCTAACGCTCTCACTTTGGGGTCGTAATGATTCTGTTGCAAAGATTAGAAAGCCAGCTCCATAAAAAACGTATCTGGTAGTTACCTGGTAGAGGAAAAGCTCGTACAGATTGGTACCAAATGGGTTGCATAGCTCGGGGTCTTCAAGCAATGGAAGGTAGATGCCGCTGGCAGCTCTGTCTTCCGACTGCAAGAGAGCATCGAGACGGTGGTCCTTCTATATGATGTTGTTAGCCTCCTGTCTTTTTGATTCAATCCTTTCCGTACCTGTATCAGTCGCTGGACAAGACTCAGGCACTGTGTCACGGTTTTATTAGGCATGTGTAATGCGGTAAGCGTAAACCGTTTGGCAAATGCAGCCATACGATCAATCGGGATCTGCTCTTCCTGTCAGTACCTTCCTCAAACGTCCTCAAACGTACCTGTCGTTTCTTAAGAAACATGAGCTCCAGACCCTTGATCAGCAGATCGCTCTCGGAATCATGCTGTGCATCCGCTTTATCTTCCAAGTTGGTGTGAAATGCTGCTTTGAATAACGTTGTGTAGATCTCTTGATAAAATTCTTTCAGGTCGTAGTTGATTGCCTCGCCTGCAGGAATAAGTAAACCAAATGCATGATTCATGGCCACATACCTTGACCGGAAAGCAGCTGGAACGCTGTGATGGTACAAAGTAATCGCTTGCGCGTGTTGGTATTTTTTCTAGATGTGATCTCCGAATCCTGTATGCTTCTCATCACTTCTTTCAGCGCATCCAACAGATCGTTGAAGAAATCCACGTTGATAAGATGAGCGAATCTAAGAAAAGCTAAGCCTACCGCATAGCTATCCAACGATAACTTACCTGGCAAGACCTTGAAGCACAGCAGGTAGCAAAGGCGAGGTAGACTGTTTCTTTAGAATGCGGAAATAGAATGCAAACAGTAATTTGAGAGTTTCTGTATGCTGAAAGTACGAGGGATGAGCCATAATCGAATAGACACAGAAATACAACGACTTACATTCTTATCCTTCTCTTCTTTGCTTACAACAGCTTCGGCTTCCTGGAACTCCTTTTCGATCAGCTTGGTTTCCTTGAGAGCCTTGCGTGCTTTCTTTGTCAAGAAAGGCTTATCTTCTCTCTTTCTCTTTTTGCCTTTTGTTTCTGTTCCTTGAGATTGATGTGCTACAGGAACCATCTCATCCTTCAAACGCAAGTACAAGAATGTATTCACAACATTTTCATGAACAGCATAGCCCTTGGATTTGATCATGCGTGTGATCATCTTGAGCGCGTCCAAGGATGCCCGTCCCGATTCATCGTTTTCGAAAACAGTAACCATCGCTTTGCAACACACGTCCGCAATCTAATCAACAAAACAGGTCGGCGGAGAACAGGAGGGATGGGATCTTACCTCACTCCATTTCTGTGCACTCATCCGCGCCACAACCGATGCCATGATGTTCAGACGGAAGTTAAAGTGGGTCTTGGTTGTCAGCAATTCACACAAACAACGAGCAGCGACAAGAGCCATCGACTGATCCTCCTCAGTCTTTTTCTCTATCATTTCGGTAAGCCCATTGTACACGCACCCTCAATACACCTACTTGTCAACATGCTATCGAGGTCCTTCAGGTACAGCTCGTAATTGCGCAACAGAGACTTTTCAAATTCTCGCAATTTTTTCACGTCCTTGGACACCTGTACGTTTTCTTCTTTTTCCGTAAGCGGTCGAATACGGTACCTGCCCATCACCGGTAAGCTATACATTAAAGCAAAATAGAAACACTTTACCCTGGGATGATATCTTTGTAAATAGCCAACTGAGCCAGCAGAGCCAACTTTCTGACCGTTGCAACATCGTCCTTTGCCAACTGACGGAATGCTTTCAGTTGATCAACCTGTGAAATATTGAATCAGTAATCTTCTGACTGTGCTACTGTTTCCTTTTACATTTTCTTCAGGATCCTCCTGGATGTCAGAGGCCAACTGTGCCAGCTCTTCCTTTTTCGATAGAATGTACTGCTTCTTTGAAAGTTTGGTCACAGGTGCTTTCTCTTCCTCTTCCTCTAGGTCAGATTCTTCCTCATCGGCGCTGATCTCTGCCTCTTCGTCAGATACCACAGGTGATTCCTCCATTCCCTCTTCGTCTTCTATCTCCTCTTCTTTTTCTTCTTTTTGAGCCAATTTGCCGCCGGGTAACTTAATGGGTAGCTTCGTATGATAATCCTTGGTTGTCCATTCCGCAGCCACCCTACGTGGTGCCTTTTCATAATCCATTTCTTCATCGGATTCTGTTTGTTCCTTTTTGGCTGGTTTCTTTTGTTTCACTGGTATTTCCATTTCTTCGTCGCTGGAATCCAGCATTGCCATCTCATCCATATCACTGTCACCTATCTGATCCTCAAAATCGTAATCGAGTTCATCTTCGGACGACGACAGCGCTTCAGGTTCGGGAGCGGGAGCGCGTGCAGTCTTCACGGCAGGTTTCTTCGCCTTCTTCGTGTTTCTAACATCGAAACGTTAAACCACACATATTATGAACAAGCATTATACACACCTCGTCAATTCTTTCGTATCCATGGACTGCAAAAAGTTTTGAAAATCTTCATTGCCGGCAAAAAATTCGAGATCATCGTCGGAAATGGCGACATTCTCCTCATCAACTACTTCAGGAACAGGTAAATATTCAGGATACTTGCTCTACGTGGCGACTGTTAGCGTCTGTACACGATCTATAGCGCGATCAGTTTTACATTGGGGTCTTTCTTCTTCTGTCCAGGCTGATTCTTCTTTTTTGCAACGTTCGACGTGCTAATTCCTTTCTTGGAAACAGCTTTCGACTTGGAAGGTGCTGCTTTTTTGAAAGCTTTCTTAGGAGGCATGATCGTCGAGAATTGCTGCACGTCCTTATTCAAAAGGTTTTTTTGGAAATGGCAAAGCTCCGACTTTTTTTTTCTTGGATCGCACAGTCACAATGAACGGCGGGCAGGAACGTTGAAGGCAAACCAGCTCTGCCATGTTATCTACTACCGCATCCTACGATACGTTTTCTGTTCATTGATACCAGTAGCACGTATAATTACAAGTGATTCCTGTCCTCGACTTTCCTGCCAAAGTGCATCGAATACTATGATTCATTTTTCTTTGGGACTATACCACTTGTGCCACTTTCAAATTTTTCACCGATCCAATCCTCGGACCGCCCGATCATTTGAGACCATCCAGCAGGACTTCAGACTCAACATAGAAGATAATTTTCTTAGAGAGGATACCAAGTCCTTCTGTTCAGACATCAGCAACAATTGACCTATCTAGAGTAGAAAATTACTACGGACACTCCAGTCCCCCCAAAAACAAGCCGATGCTGAACTTCCTATTACATTTTATTTCAAACATAGATATAAAGTAGTACCAAATGCCTAATTAAGCTACGATGGGGTGTCCCATGTTGGAGTGTCCCGTAGTGGAGTGTCTCATAATCCTTTTCAGAAGAAGAAATTCAATTCCCATAGTACTCACGGTTTGGTACCACATCAGAGTGTTCTATAATGGAGTGTCCTGTAATATAGTGTCCTGGCACTCCAACATGGGACACTCCATCGTAGCTCACTTAACAGGAAGTTCAGTATCCGTTTGTTTTTGGGGGGACTGGAGTGTCCCGTTGGAGTGTCCGTAGTAATTCCCCTAGAGTAAGGTCCAGGGTAGGCTTGGTAGGTACGCGGTTACATAACCTATTAAATACGACTAGTATATGGTCTTAAGAGACCTGCAGACCAGATAGCCGGGCAACGAAAAACTCATCACGGAGACAATTGGATCGGGTGCGGTATGGCCCGAAAAATCTGGAATGGTATGGCCCTAAGGATAAAGTAATGTGCCTCAATACGAAGTTTGGTATCGGAAACAGTACTGCTAAAATGACCGAAAATTTTCTGTGCGAGTAGCAATTCCAGTGAAAAATATAGCATCAGAAGACGTTTCCACGTTAGTCTCTTCAGATGAATGTCAATGTTTACTGTTTAATTCTCGCTACACAAGCGCATGCGCACCCAATGCACACTTGGCTGGCAAACCAATCCAAATTTAGTATATTCTACGCTAGGACGGTTAACGATCGTACTAAAAAGAAATGTTCGAGATTTCAGACACTAGCCTTCCATTCTTATGTATCAATCAGTATTAGGGAGTGACTATGCAAGGAACGTAGTTGAAGTACTATTACAGCCCTCAATATGTATAAAGTGCGCCTTGACATATCCAGAATCGTAACAAAATTAGTTGCTATTCCAGACACTGGCAGTATATTGAAATGTTTGAATCGCACGATACTGCGGTAGAAGTAAATTATTCCCACCAAAAAAATTTACGGATTCCTGAGTACAGTTTTCCTACGCGAAAGGAGGCAGTGAGGTTGTGCGTCATGAACAAAACTTGGGATCAATATTTGTTTATGTAAGCATCGAACAGAGATGAAAGCAGTGGTAGATGTCAAAAGACGCCAACCTAATGCAACCCTGAGGAAGTCATACTCAACTAAAGATGGCATAACGTAGTCCCTGTTTGTACCTCTATGGCCTTAAGAACCAAGTAGCTCCACTGAGGATACGATTTAGATGCTAATACACTTTCCTCAAATTATGGCCTTCTATAGAAGGGAATTGCTACGGAAACTTGGAACCAGCCGCTTAGGGTCCTAGCAGGTTGATGAGGGGAAGGCAGAAGATGTGGTAGAGTTCCAGCCTATTTCTTGGTTTTGACGAATCTTAGGCCTTCCCATCCATAATAGAAGAAAGATGTAGAGAATCAAATAAGAAATTTTATAGACGAATAAAGGGCGGCTTGGAGAGTCACTATCACATCCTCTGCCTTTCCCTTGTTAACCTGCTGGGTTATGGATACTCAATTTATGGACACCCAGGAGTTTCGTTAGTATTCGTTTACTATCAGTCTTTATTTATAAACTATTCAGTAATCGCTTTAATGGAGGTTACATGAGTATCCCTAAGCCGTCAGCCCTGAATGTCCGTAGCAATTCTCTTCAGAGGTATGGAGGCAGCTGCAAAGTTTTACGTTGATATGTTTAAATAATTTTTTTTGCTAACTCTTTGCGATAATTTCCGTAAAATTGATTCAAAGCTTCGGTGCTACCTCTGCGCCGCTCTTGGTAGGTACTGTTCGCCCTACACATGCTCTGGCGAGGTAGTAACGTAGCAACACTTGATTATGACGACTAAGAAAAGGCTTGACTTTTTTGGGGTATTAAAGATTGCAAATGGTGATACGGCCACTCGTCCTCAATGAAGGAAGGTAAAATACAAAGAGGAAGAAATTCACTACATCATGTAATGTGTATATCGTGAAGCGGATAAGAAGAAGATGGCACGTCCAAGTTCCAAGCATTCACCTCCAAACTTTTCTCACCACTTTCTGCTTTTATGCCAATTTTAGAGTAAGTGACATTCTTAATGCCTTGTCCACTTTGCAGGAAGTGATCTATTTGTGGCTACGTTAAAGAGCTTTGAAGGATCATCAATTATTTTTTATCAAACGTTTTTTTTTTTTTTTCGCATTATTTTATAATAAATTCTGTCTATGAAGAGTCAATTTTGCGCTAATAAGGATTGAATATGCGGTCATTAGTGCATAAATTGGAAACAATCTCATACTTTACGTACATCAACTTGGCTTTCTGAAGACGTAAAATTTATTCGAGCAGCATAAAATTCATTCGTGGTTAGTAAATGGAATAACTTACCGGGATGCTTTTGATGAAACAGAGTCCAAGGAAAAAAAAAAGAAAAGCGAAGTATGGTTGCTGTTTTTGGATGGAGCATTTCCTCAATGCCCATGCTAGTCTGGCCAACTTTCAACACACAAGATATGCACCATCTCGTAAACAAATAATAAAAAACACACGTATTTCTTGTTGAATTATCCTTAGAACGAACCATCTTAATGTATATACATGTCTTCCTTTATCTCACGAAACCATTCATTTGTGCGGTATTTAATCGGTCGATCGAGTAGGCGCAGACAGTGTCTCCAAGAGAGGTTTGCCTGAAGAAAATCCCTCATCGTCGTTCTCCTTTTGGAGGGATTCGTTTGTGACGGTGACACATGGCTCACAAAGTGATGCAAACGTGGACACCGTATTTGGAAGGAGGATTATCGTCATTTGAATTCATTTCCACAAGCTAAGAAAAAGGGAAAAAATTAGGGTGGGAGAATCTGACGATAGCTGCGCAGGTGATTTTGTTTGGCTAGACAAGTTAGGGTGAGGAATGTTTCTAGACATTTCTATTCAATGGCGAGTCGATGCCGAAACGTTCATCCATTCAATCTTTTATTGTCCAGATTTAAAGATCAGGGTGTTCGATGCAATCTTAAATTCTATTGTTCCTATGATGATTTACGTTACTGGGAATAAAATTTTGCGCCAAACAGGAGCTTATGTTTCCACCAATACATTTCAATTCGCACCATCGCTACATCATTTCACGACAGACCGTCGTTTTTTTTTTTGGCCTGCTACCACAGCAGCCTAATGGTAAAAAAAATTCCCGATGAGATCGTAGGACACGGAGAAGATGAGCTTATGCATCTAGAGCAACAAGCGCCTGTTACTGTTCAGGGGTTAATGATGGAGAACTGATACAGATAAATGATGTCTATGTAGATCGATGAACGGTATGTTTATGTACCGGCTGTCGCCATATGACACGTTGCAGTGGGATTGGCACCGGATGTTTCGGCGAACGCTGGATCCTTCACGAAACAGGTAATATAGGTACATATGTATATATATATGTAAAGCCAGTCATGACTTGAAGTACTGCAAAAAATCACGAACCCCTAGGTTTTCTTAAGCGTTACACCTTCGAAGTTACCTGCCTCCTAAAACTCCTTTTTATCTTGGCTTGTCCCTGTTTGGGCGACATCGTAAGCAGTGTTTCGCCTTGGGCTTGCCGTGCACATACACACATACACGCATACACACCTTTCTTCTTTTTCTTTCTGCTTCTCCTCCTCCTCTTTTTTTTTTTTTTTTCTTCGTAGCTTTGCAGCGTTGTGTGGGCATGGCACACCAGAAAACCGCTTCCGTCGATTTCAAACAGACGTCGCATACGGTATCGTTTTACCACACTTGTCGTTCTGTTCTCGACCGTATGCAAGCCGTTCCAGGCTTCGACGGGTACTTGAACCCGTCTTCAGAAGAACCACCCGACCAGCTACAGGAAATTTGTCGGCAAGGCTCGAGTCTTTGCGTTCTCTTCAATGTGCTACGACCTGCTGCAGCGATCCGACTGGACCGAAAATTCCCCATCGTCTCAGCAAATAACCGAAAGGTGTATGTATATGATTTTCTGATTGCTTGTCGACGGCACCTGCAATTTGCTGAAGATGACTTGTTTACCATCACCGATCTGTACCAGGAAGACACCAGCGGCTTTGTCAAGGTACCGACGGCGGCCCACTGCCCTTTCGCCCTCGATTGGCTCATGGTTTTTTTTCTTTCTTCTGTAGGTCGTCCATACAGTGAATATGCTCCTCGATCGCTTGGAAGAAGAAGGTATCATCACGACCAGCAGCGGCCCCCTTTCGCAACCTCCCACTCCAGCCCCGCCAAAAGACACACGGGATAAAGTTGTTTTCGAGCTCCTGGAGACCGAACGAAAATACGTACAGCATCTTCAAACGCTTCAGGTAAAAGCCTTGCTTGGATGATGATGATGATGAACGGGTACCTAAACAACAAGAACCACATAGTGCTATATGCGGGAGCTGCAACGCCAGCAACTTCTGTCCCTCGATACGTCGCACCGCATCTTTGGGAACCTCAACTCCTTGATAGACTTCCAGCTGCGTTTCCTCATCCGTCTCGAGAGCCATGCCGAGCGGCCGCCCCAGCAGCAGCGCATCGGCAGTCTTTTTGTCGAGTACGAACACGCCTTCGCCGTCTACGAGCCTTTCTGCGCCAACATCCAGCGCGCGCAGGACCTCGTTCTGCAGTACACCTCGCGGCTCCAGGTGCTGTCGCCCATCATCCTTCCGAGCGAATTGCCGTCGATGCTGATCAAGCCGGTCCAGCGTGTGTGCAAGTACCCGCTGCTGATGCAGCAGCTAATCAAAAGCACGCCCGCCGAGTGGGGCTATTGCCAAGAAACGGAGGCGGGCCTCAAGGCCATCCAACGCGTGGCCAGCAAGGTCAACGAAGCGCAGCGTCTGCAGGAAAACAAACAGATCGTCAAGGACCTCACCGTCCGCATCAAGGACCCGAAGGGCCTGTCCTTCGAGTCGTTTGGGCCGCTGCTGCTCATCGACAAGTTTGTCATTTCCCGGGCAGACACCGAAAAGGAAATGCTCGTTTTCCTGTTCGAGAAAAGCATGCTGATCTGTAAAGAGCGGAAAAAAGACGCAAGCAAGCCGGCGAAGAAACGACACGAAGAGGGCGACCTGTCCGTGCGGGGCATCATCCTGACCTCGCGCATTGTGCAGATTAACAAAACGACGGGCACTGATGGTAAGGTACAAAGAACGCTAGCGGAAAGTCGAGCATGGCAAGGTGAACACCTGTTTATAGAGAGCGCAACGGGCGGGCCGTGGTCGCTTCGCGTGTTCTGGTCCCAAAAAGTCAACGCCGCCTCCTCGATCCTGCAGTCGTTTAACCTGCAGTCGTTTACGTTGAAATGTCGCAACAGTGAGCAGCAGGAGCAGTGGGAGGAGTCCCTGAACCGGCTGGTGGAAAATGGGAAGCGCTCGTCGCACGAAAACAGGCGTGACATCCGGTCGGTCCGGCATGCATCCGAAGAACCGTACATCCCATCGCCGTGCGGGGGCAAAGACGACGACGACAACGACAACGACGATGGCGGCCTGCCGCTACTGCTGCCGTTCTCGCCGACGTCGTCGCGCTTCCCGTCGTCGTCGTCCGCATCGACGCTGTCCAGCAACTCCGACCAGTGTCTGCGCTCGGACGAGGAGGAGGCTGTCGTCGTCGCCATGCTGTGCAACCATCCGAACAGCCTCATCAAACGCGCCATCTCCAGCGAAAACATCACAGAACACCACGCCGACGTCGGCAGCGGCGGAGGCGGCGGAAACACGTACACCAGCCGCACACGGTCGTGGAGCAGCACAGACACACACCCGCCGTCGCTGGACCTCTACGGCCCGGCGATCAACTCACGCACCGTCTACAAACCCAAGCCCGACACGGCCTACCAGCAGGCGATCTGGATCACCCTGCATTACCGGAGCAGGCTTTTCCAGATCAACGTGCCAGACACCATCAATTACTACGATCTACTGCAGAAAATCAGAGGATGCATTCCATTACACAACGGCGATAGCAACGCCCGTCTCGGCCTCAAATACGAAGACGAGGATGGCGATCTCGTCACAATCACATGCAATGAAGACCTGAGGATAGGCTGGGAAAACCAAACAAACAATAATGTGACGTTTTACGTTACATGCTGACTTACATGTAATAAATGCATCTTCATTTTTTTATTTATTATTTATTGCTTCTCCATGAGAGGACGATGAAATTCTAAACAAAGCATTTAGCAACATGGCAGAAGAAAAAAAGGGGGGGAAGAAAATAAAAAAAAACAACAAAAAAAGAGACGATGTGTCTCAGCCCGCGGAAGACAACACGATAGGCCATGCAGAGAATGCTGGGCTTCTTTCTTTGACATCGAGGTTGCGCAGCATTGTTCCTCTGTTATCTGAACGCTGAGGGGATGATGATGAAATGAGTTAAACAGAGGAGTCATGCAATGCACGTTGTGTGTGTGCCACTTTGCATTTATTCGGCCAACGACCGCCTGTCGATCCATAGAAAAAAAAAAAAAAAAAGACATTCTCATCTTAGGGGAAGGTGATGACAGGTAGCTCAGATACACGCCTTCATTAGTAGTAGAAGTAGTAGTATATTTATTATTATTCTGCGGCTGCGGCAGTTGAGTAATAGTCATTGTAATCCAGTCGTGTGGAGAGCGACCGCAGATCTTCGTCATGAAACGATGCCAGCTTCTCCAGGAATTCGAGTACTTGGGTCTAGCAAGCGTTAATAAGTAACTTTCTCGTTTCACGCAAAACCATCGCTTACTGTGAATTTTTTTTCAATGTCGCATCGTCGTGATCGGATCCGTTGTAATTTGTCCATATCCTGTACAGGAAGCAGGTCGGGTCGGGCACTACGTCTACGGAAGCTCTCTGCATCTGCTAAACCGTGAAGATGGTCCTAACAGTTGTATCTGTCAGCGGCAGCCAGCGGTAAACATCACAGTCTCCTACCAAGACGGTAATATACGACAGAATGGTATCAAATAGCGTGTTGAGTCGCCTTGACAGGGCTTGGTTCTTCGCATCCGTCAGAAATCCTTTATGTGTGATTTCGTCGAGGTACTGCAGATGTGCTTCAATGATCGAATCGAGATCAATGCTCTTGTTCTCAATCTGGTTCGCTAATTTTTCCCACGAACACTCCAAAACCTATTTTTTTTTTTCAGATGTACAGATCGATCGGATCGACACACGTATTCGGTACCTCAAACAGGTAGTAGTGCTCTAACTGGTAGATAAAATGCACCATGCGGCCAATCACAAGTTGTGCCTGATGCAAATCCGGAGAAACTTCTGCTGGATATGTTAGTCCTGGACATCATCATCATCAGGCTTGATCTATTTACCTTGGAACACTGCAAATCTCCGGCTCGCCGTGCCCCATCGGCGCCATGAAGCTGACAGGGTGTATTCAACGCGTTTTAAACGCCATAGGAAATTGAACATGCGTAGGTACCGGTTCATCGCTTGGGGACTAAATACAGTATTGATGGGCGAATCCACATGATAGTCCAAGGTAAACACATCCCATCCCAGATCCTCGGGAGAAATCTTTCTTGCATAGCGTTAAAACAAAAGGCATCCTTCCAAAAAAAATTTTTCTTACTTCTAGCAGGCGAACGTCCAGTCTTGCTAGAATTTCGGGGTCATCATACTGAGCATTGGAAGCTCGGATCGCTGTTTCAAGTACACCTGTGAGATTATGTCGAAAGAGCGTGTTGGCTGGTTTGCTTAATCCGACACTAATGAACAGAAAGCTTAAATAACATAGTAGGGGTATGCTGTTGTCTTACCTCAGTGTGCCCATAAGATACTGGATGAAATCACCTTGTCCCAGAAGCAGGTAGCGTTTCAATGCACGCAGATGTTCCATCAGCTTGTATTTACGCTTCAAAAGATCCAGTAAGCGTTTGCTGGTTTCCAAGTACGTTGCGTCAATCGATCGTTCCACGGCCTCAATATCTCCGTATTTTAGTGTATGTGAAGCTTTGTGCATAGGTTAGGTAAGGAGATAGAAGGGAAGCGGTGTGCTTACTAGCATAGGTGGTTGTAGGACCGTAGTATTTTTCGACGAGTGTGTCGTCGTGGCAACTGTACCGGATAAAGTTCAGCGATTTTCCAATGGAAAAAATCTGGGGCATTGTCTATCAGCAGCGGGTTCTTTTTGTATGCCTCTGTGTTACCTTTTGTGCCAGTTCTCTTGAAATAAATGTTGGAAGCATATCTTCGCGTATAGAGTATTTGTTTTGCCACAGCTCTTCTTCCGGTACAGCGGTGTCGCAGGCCACAAAGAATTCTTCATATGGATCATCCAATTCACCTTCGTAAATCCATCGTTGGAGCATCTCATAAAAGGGTTTTGACACCTAATCCACGTCAAAAACACACAACTGCATCGATGATGTCGTCGTTACCTCCTGGAGCATTTCTTTGATGTAACGATGTATAAACGGGTCACCATGGTTGCTGTAGTTATGCATGGTTGATACAATAGTGCCGCCCTTTTGATCTAAACAAACTCAGTCAGTAGATGATGATGCCTCTTTTTTTTTTTTCTGTACCTTGGCAAGCATCGACCAACACACCCATCAGTTTTAGTCGTTGGAAGCTTTCTTGTGTCCACACAAACAGGCGTTTAAGCGTGAGCGTGCGTTCGTTAGGTAAGAGCAGTTCATCGGAGTCGTTCGCCTGCGTCGTTTGTTTTTCGATTTGTGTTTCCAGATTGGCGATGAGTTTATAGTAGTCTGTTAATTCTTTTTGCAGGGCGGAACAAAACGCCTGAGAAAACGTTAACTGTCGGCTGTAGTGAAAAAGCCATGTTAGTTCTCACCTGTCCAACTAGACCTATTGCTGGATCATCAAATTTGGTTTTGACAAAGGTGTGCACTTTCTTGTACTGCCATCCCAGTTCGGTGAGACGGTACACCATGTCTTTGGTTGAATCGGATATAAACGCCTGTCATGCGTTGGTTAGTGACAGTTTTTTTTTTTTTTTTTTTTACTTTTGTTTCTATATGGTACGTATTTGTAGCTGGATCAAAGCGGATGTACTGTCCATCGATGCCTTGGAAGATGAAGATAAGGTCGCGTAGCAAAGCGGATTCGGGCACGACATCTGCACAACAAAGGTTGCGTTACACTTGATATTATTAGTTTGTGTGTTGTACCCAATGGTTCTGTTGTGGTGTTCATTCGCAACTGTTCTCGTGCGCGTGCAAGCTGCATGGCGGGTGGCAGGGCCGTGTCGTTTGTTGCTGTATATTTCCGCAGGGGTGAATCTTCACTGTCGCGCGCTAGTTTTCGTCGTGTGTTGCGTAATGGATCTTGCGGCATGTCTAAAGGACGTGCTGTAACAGGTTGTAACTGAGGGGAGATGTCTTGCAGATCTTCAATGTGGGAAGGGACGAATCGGCTTGTGCCTTTTAGTTGGATCAGTGGTGAAGCTTTCATGGTTATGGCATGAAGTTACCCTGTGACGGGGGAATAGTGTCGTTTTTGAGAACGAGCCAATGCGGCGACCGTGGGCTGAGAAATTTTTGTCAGTTGCATAACTTCCCATTACTGTAGTTTTGAAGGTGGTCAATGGATGGTCTTTTTTTTTTTTATCTTTTCGTGAGCAAGGTATTCCCTTTTTCCACGACTAGGTTTACGCAATGATGGTATGGCGATGAAGAGAAGGTGGCCAGTTTAGTAGACTGGTTCGAAATGATGGCAAGCGTTTGAGAGGATTGTGTGCCTGGTATGCGGGCACCTCCTACAGATGATGCATCCAGGCACCGCTATTTCTCTATGCTGTCTGTGCCTGCATCCATTTTACGCTGGATATTTGCTCCTTAGCGTCTTTCTTAACTTAGACCCTGCGATGTTTGTTTTTTATTTTTTTTATTTTTTTTTTAACACAGGTTCTGTTTCATTTGACGACACTGCGTGGACAGCACAGAGGAACAGTAAGGCAGATGATCAGATAAAGACACGTGGTACCGTGCATACATGAAAAAGACAGTGTAGGTTGTATGTATTACAGATTAAAAAAGTAGCAGTAGATATACAAGCGACGATGCATTAATAGGTGCCTTTTTGGTAAAAGTCGTCCATCGGTATGTCTTGTGTTTCTTGGTGTGGGGGGAAAGTGTCTTCGCCAGTTAGTTCTTCTAGTGTTTTTCCTTTTGTCTCAGGGATCAGGAAGGAGGAAAAGATACCACTCATCATGAAAGCGGCGAAGATCTGCAGTAAATGGTTGATCCACGAGTTGTAACCTCCAACGTCTTTCAGGAGACCAAAACCGACTTGGGCAACGATAGAGCCCAGTTTACCTGAGGCAGCTGAGATACCATGGGCGGTAGAACGGTAACGTGTGGGAAAACATTCGCCAGGAACAATGAAGGTTGTTGTATTAGGGCCCTACTTTTTGTTTGAGCGATGCGTTCGTTGAGGAGGGGTACGGGATGACTTACAAAGTTAAAAAAGACTTGGGTAAGTGTATAGAGAACGATGAACAAGATGGTGGAGTGGTTCACAATGGCATCGTAGCCAAAACCAAGGATGATAAAGAAGATGGTCAGAATGATAAAACCCATGATTTGAATGAATTTGCGGCCCAGTCTGTCAATTGTAAAGACGGATATCCAGTATCCTGGCACAGAGCCGAGTAAATTGATAATGATGTTTCCGAGGCAGACACGAAAAACAGAACTATTTGATTGGTTTAGATTTTTTCCTCTTTTGTTTCGTATTTCTTACTCGTAAGGATCGTCGCCACCAGCAAAGCCGATTTTTTGAAGGATGATGGAGTTGTTGAGACCAAGACCGTACCAGGCCACATCCAGTGCGAACCATGAGTAGGCACAGCCAAACAAGACTTTAAAATTTTTCCACTGGCCGAAATGACAGCAAAAATCAGTCCAGGAGGCGCGAGGTGAGGCGTTGACGCGAGCCACAGCCATGTTGTCGGAGTAATCACCAGCGGAGGCGCCATGATCGATGAAAGCTTTTGCGTCGCTGATACCTTTTTCTAACTTTTGTTCAACGTCCATAGTGAAGCGTGGTGTTTCTGGTAAAACAAGACGGTAGTACAAGGCAAAGATGGCGGGGAGGGCGCCGATACCGATAACAATACGCCAAACGTAGTCCAGTTTATTTTGATCTGCGCGAATGGCATCTCGAAAGGCGACGGTGACAACGAGGCCGACAATACTCGCTCCAAGTTGGCCGATACCCTGCATGGCGAATACGGCGGCCATCATGGCACCTCGTCGTTTGGTTGTGGCAAATTCCGCGGTGATGACGGAGGAAAGGGGATAATCTCCACCAATACCTATGCCTAGAATAATACGCCAGAAGGTGATGATAGCCCAGAATGAGACGGCAGGACCGTTGCCTGCGAAGGCTTGACCGATTGTGCCGATGATGATGATGATTAGTTCGATGCCGTACATGCGTTTTCTTCCTAGACGATCCGCTAGCCAGCCAAATAGTAACTGGCCGATCATGGTACCAATAGAACAAGAGATTTTGATGGTTGTATCAATAGAGTATGGGGTTAGACTGCCTGATTCAGGCCAGTACACAAAGCCGATCATGGTAGATACAAGGTTGATCGCAAAAATATCATAGGCGTCGGTAAAAAAACCAATACCAGAAACGATACAAGCGCGTACATGGAACCAGCCAAAGTTTGCATTCTCAATCTAATGGGAGGGTTTTTTGTTTTATATCTTATATGAGTTCTTTTTCGTTTTTCTTTTTAGGGTTTAAAGAAAGGGAGTGGTATGAACCTTTTCCAAGACTTCTCGGCGACGTTCAAGAATATCGGCAAGATAAGGATCGTGAGAGAACCTTATGCCTTCCCGAAGATTGACTTGGGAAGACATGAACTAATAAATAAATAAAAAGAAAGAAAGGGAGAAGTGCGCGAGAAACATATCGGTTCCCAGGATAATAAAAAAAAAAAGAGATGTCCAAACCAGGAAGGCAGATCTACAATCGAATGGGCCAATCGGTGGTGGCGCTCGGTCCACGCCCCCCGAAAACTGCCACGCGAAATTGAACGATGAACGGAGTTTCCTGAGAGAGAAAAATAAAATTTGGACACGACAGATGAAAAAGGATGGATTTCTTTCGAATAAATGCAGTTACATAGGATCCAATGGAAGAATGTCGAGAAACCATGCTTACTTTTTATTTTTTTTTCTCTCCGTTTTAGTAAACATGCTGAGTTTCTTTTTTTTATTGTAGTGATGTAATGAATCATAACCTATATAAAAACGAGGGTTAGGTTAGAAAGTGAAAATGAGAATGGATAAATATTGAGCCTTTTGTCAAATCATGATCCAAAATGAAAGAGAATAAAAAGATTGCATGGCATTTTGGGGAGAGAGAGAGAGAGAGAAAGAGAGAAAGAGAGATCGTCTACATATCTTAAATGGTAAACTAGATAGTTGGGTTACAACCGGTTAAAAGGTAGTACTAGTACAACCAGGGTCTGATGACTCATTATCGAAAGTACTTGATAAACATGAATAGATTTCCCTATAAAGAAAGGAAGAAAGAGAAAAGAAGAGATGGGGGGAAATGCATGAACGATATTATTATTCTCTTGCAGTATAGTTGTCTTTATGATTGAGAGGTTGAATTAAAGTTCAATGGTAGCACGAAGGTCAAGATCAGGCAAGTTGAATGAAGGCTACAGAGATAGAGTATTCCAGCATTGGTCAAACAGGTACATCCCTCAACATGCTGTAGTTGGTCGTTCCCGAGTCAAGGGTCCCTCTCCCCCCAAAAAAAAACACTCTATCAAGAGGCGGAGTACGTTACATCCTTAACACTTTTTTAACCCCAACAACCTATTCCACAGAAAATGAATGATCGTTTTCCTATCTTTATGTACAAATTGAATAGAAGATAATGAAATACACTACAACTTTTTTTTTCTTTTGTTTTTTTTTCAAGGGTTTGGGGATAACAATTGGTTATTGTTCAAGTTTTTTTTTTTTCCTTTCTTTTTTTTTTTTTTGATGACAGCCAAAATGATATAAAAAGCTACGTATGCATGTTGTTAGAAAATGGATAAGAAAAAAGTTAATAAATGCGATTTGTAAAAATAATGATGTTGAACAAAAAGATAAAGAGAGTGTGTGTGTGTGTGTGAGAGAGAGAGAGAGAGAGAGAGAAGAGAAGAAGAGGATAAAGGGCAGAAATAAAGAAGAAAAAAAATAAAAACAAAAAAAAAAATTCAGGTACGCAATTACGCGTCATTGGTGTTTTTGTCGGGACTCGGTTCGATGCACGCGATAGAGGCTAGATCTCTCAAGGAATCATAATAAACTGGTGTATAACGAAATCGTCCAAAACCTTGAAGTGCTTCGAATTCATCTTGTGTTAGATGAATTTCTTTTTGGTCTGTACGATTACATAGATCTGCAACGGACAAACGACGCTGTCTGTCTTCATCCACACATGAAATTGTTTCAGGGGATCCAAGTGAGACAGGGGACACAAGACCCCCCACCTGCTGTTGTGGTTCATATGAAATCGGCTCGATAGATAGGTCTGGACGTTTTTTGGTCGTTGATGATGATTTTCGCGTTTCGTCTTTTACTTTTGATCGATTCGCTTGATGAGTTTGTGTATGTTGCATCATATTATCGAAACGACTAAACATCCTATCACACCCAGGTACAACACATTTAAAAGGTTTCTGACATAATTGTTAAAAATCATCATCCTCCTCCTCTTTTTTGTAACTTACTTCACCAGTATGTTTGCTGTACAAAAAAAAAAAAAAATATAAGTTTTTAAGAGTTGACAAAAAAAAGAAAAAAGGGGGGGAATAACAAAACCTACCGAGTATGCCGGGCCAAATGTTCACTGCGAGTAAATACCATATGACAGTCTCCATAACCAGTGCATTGAAATAGTTTCGGCCTCGTGGAGCGGGATTTTTTCGGTTGTGAAGATGATGGCATCAAAAAATCAACAACAAGAAGAAGACGATACGTAGATTGTACAAGTATAGATATATATTGTATAAAAGAAAAAGAAACAAAAAGAAAAAAGTAGTGTTGAATGGATAGTGCGTGACTATGTATATGGCGTATAGAAAGAAGTAAAAGAAATAAGAAAAAAGAGAGAAAGAGCGAAAGAAAGAAAGAGAAAGAGAAAAGAGAGGGGTCTGTGTTTTGAAAAGAAAAAAAAAAAAAAAAAGGAGTTCAACTTGATTAGGGCGGGCGTGGGTGATTTTGGTTGCAAAATAACCCAAACAAAGGCGGGAAAAATTCAGGCACAATTTTTTTTATATAAGTGTTTTTTTCGTCATAATGGCGTAAATCCCCAACTAAACTTCCATATCACCCATAACTGGATGGACATGACTAAAAAATGATAACACACTCTTATTTTTTTTCTTTTTTTCTTTCAGTGACGTTACCTGTTATAATCATCTTCCATATCTTCTGAGTCATCGAACTCATTCTCATCTTCAGTCGGCGCATTCATGCTGCGGTTAGAATGATAAAAATAGCTACTCTGAGATTTTCCTTTCTTTTTTCTTTCTCATCTTTTTTCTTTTCTTTTTTACCTTTGACTTTTAATTGAAAAGAAGATCATTCGTTTTAATTTACGATTGAAGAAGAAATAATTGATAGACCATCTTATAAAATAAAGTAAGTATTTCCCTCTTTTTATACTTAAACAAATAACTTACAGGTATCCTTCTTCACTCATTGGATCATCTTCTACTTCTGGATCATAACTGTAGATATCACAATCATGTAAATCTACTAATTGATCCAATATATCCCACATCCTAAACAAACAATTAACACAATATATTCTCTTATTATTATTACCTGTAATCATTGACAATTTCATCATTTCCAAGATTAAACAATGTCGTATTCACTGAATTTATCACCATCTCCACTGAACTTTGTTTACTAAATTGATCCGGTCGTACATCACTGAAATCATTATCTGGAAATGCTGCATTCAACGTCGCAAGGAGATAAAAAAATGTTTTCCGTGGTGTTGATTCTGTTAATCGTCCAAATGGCGACACGATCGAATGTAAATGTTCTTCAGGTGATCCACTCGCAAATTCAACATTGTACTTGTTTTCAAGCTGCTTAAACAGCTTTTTATCTGACCCTGCTGACTTACCTGGATACAAAAGTTAAAACAACGAAAAATCCGCTTATTAAATTACTTACAGGAATAAGCTTCCACTCGTCCTATCAATATCGCCTCCGTTGTTTCCCACCGAAATGCATTGTTTAACACATCAAGTGAATCAACTTCAAGGAATTTCATTTTGGAATACTGCAACAATCCTTCCTCTCTGCAATGCTTAAAAATTTATTTCCCGAAAATGCACCTGACTTACTTACCTGCAACAAACACGTGATCCGCTTTGACACAACTCACCCTTGCTTGTCAACACCATTTCCTCCTACACGTTACTGCTTCTACTTAACTAAACTCCATATTGATTTTTCATCAAATCATGAAGACAGTACAAAGTTCTATTTAACAATTGGATTGTCCCCTTCATCAACCGTTGCCCCACGTAGTCAAATGATAGGAGAATTTACCATTCATCGATGAAACACCTTTTTTTTTTTTTGTAATGGCGAAAAAGAAAACCCATTGAAAACTCTCTTCATAACCTTCCTATCAAACAACAAAGGGGGTAAAACCATTTCTTATGCCCAAGAATTTTATACTTTTCTTTTGACGTGAATAAGAAACTCCGCATTAACCCCAATTGGACTGGTTGTCCCCCGCCATCCTTGTTCGTTTGTCCTTTCTTTCTTTTTTTTTTTTTTTCCCTTTAGCATGGCTGCATCGTCAAAACAGATTTTACTGGGACCAGCCACTGAAGAAATCAAAGCGCTTTTGTCCCAGTCTGGTGATCCTTTAGACGCTCTTCGAAAGATTCAAACCGACTATGGTTTGGATCTACCACAGATCGAAGCCATTTTCCCGTTGCTTGATCTTTGTGGTTACACTCGTTTGGACATTCACCTTACATGTTTGGCTGCTTTGAACAATGCTATTATAACACGTATAAAGGACCCTGAATTTAAACTAGAACAGTAAGCTGGAAAAAAAAAGTGGTTCCTTAAGCAAATAACAACCGTGTTATTAGCTTTTATGACATATTTGAACGAACCTTTCCCTATATTCACATACCTTACATGCAACCCGTACCTATGACTCTACTTGAAAAATTTGAAAAACACGTAGACGATAGCGTGTTGGAGAAATTGAAAAACGACCTCATCGTCTTTGAAGTATTAAAGCTCCCTCCTACCTTTATCCGTTGTCTCCTTACCCATTGATCAACCTCACCTTAGCATTGTCCAATGAACATCAAACGACGCATATGGAAACAAGATGAAGTTTTTTTCCAGCAACAAATGCTATCCATGTTAAATGATTACCATCATGACGATATGCTACAAGCCTTGGCCATGAATCTAAGACCAGATAGCTACCAAGAAGTCACAGAAACAAGGTAACCTTACCTTTGCTCATATCAACTCCCAAACTGACTACCCTACAAAGACGATCCCATCCCTTGATCTGTACCATGCTGGATATGATAGGTGATGATCCCAAGTTGTACGTCATGTTTATCGAAATGCTTCGTCTCGTCTTCGAGTCAACCCCTTACGCAAGTTTATCGTCCTTACGCGTCGATATCCTGATGAAATTTCACGATAGAGATATATCCGAGGTAACTTTCATGTCTCCCATAACTACCCCTATCTTATGCTCGATATAGGTCTACGATCTAGACGAATGTCACCGATTGATCTGGTCACTGGATACATGCGTTCGAAATCAAAACATGGATGAAGCGATCATTAGCAAAATCAAAGAATGTTTTGATGGTATCAAGAACGGCACACAACTCTATGGGTAAGCCTATCCCTTTGGAAATCGAGAGAACTGATGTACTCGGGACAAACAGCGATTTTGCCATGATCGTCATGGATCCTCTGATATCCAACTTTTTATCCTCTTGCATTGTCAAATGGTTAAGAAACAGTGTGGATGAAGGTGTAAGTAAACAATCGAACCAAGAGCCACTTCCACTAATTTGCCTTGCAGGCTCCGGAGAACCTGGAAGAACTGATCGAATATAATGCGAAACTTTTGAACCTGGGTGAACACGCACCGGATGCTGTTGCCCATAAAACAAAAATACCAAAATTGGACCGGGATCTCAAAGGTCGTTTTTGGAACGCCATGTGCTCCATCATTGTGAACGAACATACAACAACACCTATCGCAGACAAAAGCTACGGTGAAATCATTCAATCAATGCTCACCCGCAGTGAAATTGCACGCAAAATCTTTGTGCATTATTTACTCGACCGCGTCCACGACAGCGATATCAACACATTGCATCGATGCCTACCTTTTATTTTGAATTCCTTACCCAACGAAGAAGATGAAAGCAACAGCTCTGTCTTACACGCTTACACCTACAAAAGTTTCCTCAGAACATTCATTACGATCTTAACAAAACGACATCTTGTCGACTGTGTCATCGATCCACGCTGGCGTAAGGTCGTTATGGAAGACTTCCTTCTGCATGTTGTCACTTGGAACGCAAGTGTCCATGAATATGTCGTCGGCATGTTGGCAGAATACTTCACCGAAGTCAAGTACCTACTGCCTCTGGGTGAACAAGTAGCCATTATCGCAGACTGGGCTGATCAAGTCTTTATCAATGGTCGCAAGGAAGAGAAGGTATAAAAAAAAAGTGAAGTCCACCATCATCCTTAACCCCTTCCTTCTCTAGGACCTGAAAGTGCTTCATCAAGTCTACACTGTCTTACTCGCCCGCTCTGTCAATTTATTGGATGGTCAATTCCAGATAAGACCTTCAGCCGTCGTCCGTTTTTGCGCATCGATGAGCCAGATGTAAGAGAAACCAGAAAAATTACTTCTTCTATTATACTGTTTATTGAGCAACATGTTACGCTATCCTAAGATAAATCCTGCATCTAGGAAAGGGTCAGCCTTACGCTAAAGATAAAATAAATATGTGTCATTAACAAATCAGTTTTGCGAAAAGTATATTTTACTTAACCCCTGAAAGGCATCGCACCGCATTGAGGACAGAAAATTTTGCCGGGCATCTGTCAACGGCGTGGGCTAGCTGGTCGATTGTACGAAGAAAGTCGCAAAAGCTTGGCCAAGTAAACTGCCACTGAGTGAATGTGTTGGTATGTTTGGTGAGGCAGCTGGTGCGTTCAGGACTGGAAAAATTGGGTCTAAGATTGCCATGTGATATGGTCTTGATGCCATCCGCCATTGTATGAATTTCGTTTTTCTGTACGAAATGAGATAGAACATGGCATGGTTCTTTCCCGTGTAACAATCCCTTCCTCTATCTTGACAGCTGTCACTACCTATCCCTCTTGCGGGAAAACCCTGATCAGGTCAATGAAAAGAAATACATGTTTATATTATTTGATAACTTTTTGCTTTCTACTAATAAGAACTTTTAACGGATCACTCCTCATAACGAATAACTATTGCAGGCTGTTTGTTTAAACCTTTGGCTAGAATTTCCTTTTTGCGTTGAATATCGTCTAGCGATGGTACTGTAATATGAACGAGTGCTTGACCTACGTTTAGATCCGCAAGAGAAAGCCTTTTGCTCCGACAGCTGCTCTCTTGATCATTCCCATCCATATTACAGCTCGTACTGCTCCTGTTGCCAGCGGTACCCGCATCACTGTCCGTTTTGTTGGTCATTGTCGCGCTACTCTCCCATGGCATCGCCATGGCAGGGTGATTTCTGTAATGATTGGCAGACACGACAACGAATCCTAACTGAATTCAGCAGCTTGCCTCGACCTCCCCCTTCCTTCTCACCTCTCGACTCAACCATTTTGCACACCCGTTGACTATCTGTAGCTATATCCGGTTGATTCGATGTGGTCGGTTTTTTATGTCGCTGCTTTGGTGTCGACGAGCTTTGTTTCTTTTTTAATGTTGTTTTCCGTTTTTCTCGCCCTTTGTCTCTCTCCCGCTTGTATTTTTGCAGTAGCCCCCCCGTGTCAGCATGTTTTCTTATCTTTTTCAACCATGAAGAACCGTGGGTTGGATGATGCATCAGTATTCCTACCATCCATCGTATGGAATCGTAGCAATTGGTACGCCTTTTGTACTCGAGGTAGCCTTTCATTCTGTCTATGCTAATGGGAAATGCTTTTGCTGGATCATCCTTAAGTTCTTCCCTGACATAACACTCGTACATACGAAAGTTACGTAGCCAACATGGTCTTGCATCGTTGGCAGCCATGAAATACGCACCAACTTTTTTCCCCCATTTCCTTTTTTATTGCGAATCCAAAAGAATGTCCAACCGCACTTTAAAATTCCTCTCGTATTCCATGTGAGTGCTTCTTGTCACTCGTTTTGTGCAACAAATAACGACTTAATAATGTTGCGATCATGGAAGGATCAACTATGCGACGATAAGAGGAAAATGTATTTTACCCACACCAACTTAGTCCTCCAGTAAACACAAAATTCATTCGAGCAACATAAAAAAAATGTGTAATTGAGAAGGCGCGTTGATGTCTTTTAGCTTACCCTCGAAAAGTTTTGCCACAGTGCCCCCAATGAAGGCCGCAAGTGACGAGTCAGCGACGTCGTCTGCAAAGCGCACTACAGATGACATGGACCTGGCGAGGGCTTGAAGCGAGGTAGTCACACTCAGCCAAGACGGCTCGATCAGAAGCCTTGTATCCATTGAAGTGCATACTGGAATGCTTTGGAGGACAGAGCCAACATGGTGCTGTGCCTTTGCTTTTGAATAGCTCGGATCACCGAAACAATAGAGTGCAATCATTGATATGAAATCGATGAACAGAAGCTCTAAAATAGTATGGGAAGGAGGACGCATTTCAGGCCATCTATGCACAACACATATCTCATTATTTGATTATATTCAGAAGCACAAAAAAGTGTTCAAAAACCTGTTAACGATCTGTTTGATCAGTTAACGAGCATGATAGACAACAAAAGTTTCCTAAATCGAACATAATTGGCTGTCACTGAGAATTTACCATGCTTACAAGCATTATCTTACTGCTTGCACCAACGTCTCTAACCAATCGCTATACAAAAGACGCAAACAAGAACAAACAAAAGACAATAAACCCTTTGCGTTTTCAGGTTAGCCAATGCTTGGATGGCTCTACAGAGAAGGACGATCAAACACAGATACGTCAAACGGTGAGATGCAATAACTTGTTGCACTGAATGGACTGCTTTTATTGCCATGGGTAACGCCGATATCGTCTCAGGATATCAGATGGGAATATACGTGACATTCACGACCGGTTGGAGCTGTAGGATGACATAAAGATGGAATCCTTCTCTTGCCGTTTCGCCCTGAGGATTTTGGCGACCATACGCTTGAACCCGGCTTTCGTACAGTATTCGACGGATAATAGCTTTTGTATTTCATGAGGCACTTGGTTTTGGCGTTGTTGATACCAGAGCTGTAAGATCGTATGCATGTGCTTCCTCTTCCTCCTGTTCGGGTACTTCTTGTTCTGCTTCGTCATCTATATTACATGACACAAATCAGCTTAGTCGTTTGCTTTATCTTTTATATTGGATAAACTTCCCTTACCAATATCCATCATATCGTCATTATAGATATCGTCACAGCCTGCTTGCAACAAAGATATCTGACACTCCGGGATCAGCACCCCACATCTAAGGCATTTCCCACTCTTCAAAGTCCTCAGACAGCTGTTCTTTTTCACCACGGACTTGTTTACGTAACAGAATAGAGGCTGCATAACCGTCCGTAGCAAAATGACAAGATAAGAATGACTTTCGCCTATCAGGACCACTATTACAAAATAAAGTTACCAGTTCATATCTATTCATTAACATACATGAAAAATAAACAACTTATGTTTCGTAGCATCGCACCTTGTGTAAATATACTATATAACGAACTGTATTTACCGCTCCAATACATCGTTGTATAAGATGGTGCAACCCAGCACGTCAAAGTAATGTTTCACAGGTTGAATTGTTTCATCGTCACATACTTCTTGGTAAAAGAAGGCTTAGGCACAACGTTGAACAAGCGTTACTGATTTGCCACAGTGAAATGTCTGGCCGAAAGCATTGATCAAAAAGCTCTTGATTCGCCTCAGGGTTTTCCAGAAATCTTCTTGAAATTTGGATCTGTTCTTGCGTGGTAGTAACTAGTTCTTGCAATTGATTAAACGACGTGTTACCAATATAGTTCATTCGAGTACGGTCCAGTGGTTGACCACTGTTAATTGCACCGAGCAGTCGCCTTGCCAAACCGTTTCTACGACGACTTCCGAACCTTGGATTTTCTTCAAGTTGACGTATTTGCTGCCTTGTCCATCTATGGTAGCCTCTACTTAGGCATCGCTAGCGATTTGTATTTCTTGGTTATTGTACCGCTCAATGTATCTTGCAATAAGGTAGGACATTCTTGTGAGCAAATTGATATGTCGTGTTACAAACGCGGTATCCATAGTCTTGATTACTTTTTCTCCTTCACCGTAGCCAGAAATATCCAGCGGAGTCACATAGTTAACCAATATTTCGAGAAGTTCTCGATTGCCGAATGCGTCATTGGCAAAAAATCTTGAGACCGCATCTTGATGATCTCTCTCTGCGCCTGTTCATATCTTTGTTGCATGACCGAAACCGTTGAGGGGAAAACCGGATTCTGCATTCAATTGTGCTGCCAACTCCGTCCATTTCAATGAATTGACCAAATGCGGCTTCCAACTTTGGACATGATGATTCTTCAAGTATCGTGGTAACAGGAGAGACGTTGCTGGCAGATGTTAGAACACTCTTTTCGTCTGACTCATGCAATGTTATTCTACATTCCGTCGTGGCGCTGATGTTGCTTCCTTCACTATTGACCTGCATGGCTACTTGAAGACGTGTCGTGTCACCGTTATTGATCATTGCATATGTTTGTATTACACCAGCGTTTGAGTACAAAGATATATGTACAAGAGCGCTGTGAATCAACTTGGTAGCATTGACAGCCTGGCCTGTCGTCATGGTGACAATGCCTTCTTGCATCCTGATCGAAACGAAAATGGTTGGGCGCGATAATTCGAAAGCTGATTGGGTTTGTTGTCCTGGATTTTTTTTTTTTTTTTTTGAGCACGGTACTTGTTTCAGTCAGCACAAATCTTGCATAAACCGCGCTTGTTCCTGGAAATGCTGATGCTATTTTTACGGTAGTTAGGACACAAGACTTTGTCCCTGGCATCCATGACCAAAACAAAACACAGACAAAAGAGAAATACAATTGCTCAGACAACGAGTCAACAAGTTGATGGGAGCGAGCCCGAAAATGCGGCTGGCTTCCCAAAGCCGTGCCTAATTGGCTTGTTTTTATTATATAAACTTTTTTCTCCTATCTCTTACTCCAACATGTGGCTGAAGCCTGGAATTGCATGTCGATGGTGTTTTCATGTTCGGAGCCGCGGATCTGGGTGTCTTGGAGGGCGAGTAAATGGATATCGAGAGAGTGACAGAAACGGATGATGAGTTGTTGTTTGGGAGGGTCGTCGACCTTGTTCAGTCGGCGGCAGTTGAGCGATTCTAATTTCAAATTCATGGGATGTTAGTTATTCATTGAGGAGACGCACCTGGCGGGTGATGCGCCGGGTGAGTCGCGGATGTAGGCACTATCGTAGAAGAGGCGGAAGCAGGATGTGTGTCAGAGTAGGGAGTAAGAGAGGACAAGTTGGATGAGGCCTCGGTCGGCAAGGCCATCACCTCCTCCATCGCCATGTCTTCCTCGGGAAGATCGGAATCTTCATGAAGAGTGTTCATCTTCCATGGAAGGAACATATTCATCGTCGGATTCCCCCCATGGGTCCCGCTGTGGTGTCAGGTGGCGAGGACGAGACTTCTTGCAGATCGGACGTACTAGAGCGGGGGATCGGTTTGGGGAACAGGTATTGTCTCAGTAAGAGGCAACTGAAGCGAAGTGGAGAAACTGGGCCGTGACGACGTTTGGTTTCTGTGCGGCAAAGCCATGCAACCAAAGGTTCGTTACGCGCCCATCCCATAAAATAAAAAAAATAAGAGTATATCGAGGTAGCACACCCAAACGCTAAAAGGAGGTGCTAGCCTGAATAAAGGATTTTTAACGGGTTTTCCCAACAAAGCACCAGACCCATCCATATCATATTTCATTGCCCATTTCAACTGGTTTCGTCGATATTAACAGTCCCCCCTACCTCTCTCTAAAACCTGTCACGACTTGCCACTGTTTGGGAAGTTGTGTCTCCGGGATTCAAGCGTTATGGATCAGACTAGCCACAGCATGAAAGACCATATTGTCCTACGAAGCTCCATCGCGTAAATAAACTACCAGTTGCCCTGTCCTTTTTTCTTTTTGTCTAGATTGGCATCTCACATGGATTATAGAAAGCCATCACACCAACGAAAATTCGCGAACCCCATTTCGTACCGCGCGCCGTTAGACTCGGATTCAGAGTCTGACGATGATGATTTGCTAGAAGAACAATGGCCGTATGTACCTCCTTTTTTTTTTTTTTTTTTATTCTACGACGTGACCATAAACAATTTATAACGTGGTTTCAAGTTTATCTGTATCAGAAGAAGACGAACGTCGCATGCTCGCACGTCTAGCTGCTTCACACCAGCGCAACAATACCTATATAAAAACGATGAACAAAGTTCTAGCCGTATGTTTGTTGTATGAGCCAGGTCAGCGCTTATTTTCTTCCCTTTTTTTCCTATACAGACACCTGTTTCCGATGAGATCATAAACAAACACCGACAATATCGCCTGGATGCATTACAACGGAAAAGAGAATGGGAGAACGAACGTCAACGAAGGAAAGAAAAAGAAGCGCGAGAGGCAGAAACACATGCAGCGAACGTGGCTCTCGTGATGTGAGTGAACAATTCTTTTACGATCTGAAACCAGAGGACTGATCTATCGTTCAGCATGGATGAGCAGGAGTCGTTGGCAGACGAAATTGAACAACGTATCAAAGCGCAAGAAAAGGTAAACGATTGAGAATTAAAAACAAAAAAAAGAAAGTATCTGGTCTCATTTTTTCTTTCAGCGCATTCAAGCTGTTGTTGAATTGGCACGCAAGGTACAAGAAGAACTTGCGATAGAAGAAAAGGCCAAGGCAGAAAAAGAAAAGAAAGAAAAGGAAGAAAAAGAAAAAGAAGCAAAACGACTGGAAGCGGCAGAGAAAGCACGTAAAGAAATGATGGTACTACAGTGATTTTTTCTTTTTTGCCTGTTCGATTGACCTATGTTGCTCAGGCTCAGTCATCAGCTACATCGGCAAAAGGACTAGAAGAATACAAGGAGTACTACGCTACCATCGAGGTAATCACCACACCAAAGATGTTAGCATCATTGACACCGTTTCTAGAATTTTAGAACAAACATCAAACCACTGCTGAAACAACCTGAATTCCGAAAACAATGTTTTGAGGCAAGGCGATTGATCAAACGTACCATCATTCAATTACAGTACAAACATGAAATCATTTTTGAGAAAGTAAGAATTGCTATGCCGTCCTTTCGATGACAAGTAACCTGCTTTTAGTACTGTGTTCTGCGCGACCACTTGTTAAATACAAAAAACCAATCCATGGAAGGATTCCATGTGATGCTCAACCATACGGCAAAGGTTTTCTTGGTACGTTGCATAGCACAACGCAAAAAGGTCCAACTGACATGCCTTAGCTGCAAGCACGACAGGAAATCAATGCCACTCCTTTTGCCGCTTACTTCCTTGGTCGCTTTGCTACATTATTATGTAGCAGTATTCCCGAATTACAGAACTATCTTATTGCACGTTTATACAAATGGTGTCCTTATCTTATTCCTCAGTACCACGACGATGATCCGGTACGTTGACCGCTCACCAAACAATTTTTGACGTTTCTTGTAGAACATGGCACATACTGAAATTAAAAAACTGCTACGCTACGAGTACGATGAAGATAACAAAACCTTCGAGTCATTTCTTCCGTACCTTGAACGACAAAAATGTTTTATCATGTTTTATGCAGCGTTGATACAAACTGTCCCTGACCCTGGACAGCCACCAAACCCATTCCCTCTCGGAAAAGGCTGGACCTGGCTGGCCAGGATATGTAATATGCCTCCACGCGAAGTGACACCCGCACTTGTTCAAAGCTTTTTGGAAATCGCCGGAAAACAGATGCTCAGGAACTATCCCAACCAACTTCCAAAGATCCTACGCGTTATTCTCGAGCATATCGTCCCCATCATTCCCGTACAGCATAACCATGACAACAAGGCTGATATCGCTCGATTAGAACTGTATTTGAAGACCTTTTTTGAAACAGGCGAACTCAAATCGGTCCCAGAAGCTCTGGAATCCAAGATAAAATAAACCATGGCATACAAACGCATAGCACGCCCACGCAACGATTTAACTCCCTCCCATCTATTTTATCTTCATAATGACGGAACAAAAAATTATGAACAGGCGTGCCTATTGATCGTGATGTATCTATGTATCAATGTAGAGGGACGAATATTAGTGCAGACATGGTCGCCATGTAAACGTGTTTGTACTACGTTACAAATGCTGACTACAACCTCTACTGTTTATTTAGAAAACAACACACCCTTTCCTGAAAACAATAACACAGGAAGCGACAGAATAACATAGCTATCATAGTTTGTGGAAATTGTGGCGGCACGAAAAGCGATCTTTCACACAGCGTGAAATCGCCTGCAAAATCTCCGCGTAACCATCTCATACTCAACAGACTCAAGAGAAACAAACAATCGAAGAGCATGTCTTTTAACAAGAGTGTGTTCTTTTGGGGGGGATGAAAGGTGCATAGTTTGCCCAGAAACAGTTTCATCAATGACAGCTATGGTTGTCCGTCAACTAGCTGCTTCTAACCATAAATAGGTCTGTGTTCCCTCAGTAGGGATGGCCCAGCCAAATAAATAAATACGTAGCGTAGTGGCGGGCAACTGTCTTTCACTCTTTCCAGCAAAAAATGAAAGTGCGACAAGAAGGTATACCAATGGAAATCGTAACGCAGATTGGTGCGCTGTTATCGCAGGAGGACCTATTGGTCTGCTTACATGTCTGTCGCTTATGGAGAGCATTTTTCACACCATTGCTGTATCACACCGTGCGTTTAACGACAAGGCGACAGCTGTGGTTGTTTTTTGAAACACTGACGCGCTCAGAGAAAGACAACTGTCTTGGTCACTTCGTCTACCATTTATACATACGATTTCATTTGCGGATTGCTAATGAACACATTCGATCACTGCCAAGGCTTTGTCCTTTTCTTATTACACTCTATTATGAGAAGTTTTGGCAATCAGACTTGTGTTCGGTGATAGCAACGGGATACAAATCACTGGATGGTATGTCACAACCTCATCTGGACCGTTCAGTAGACATGTCGCCTTTCCAAAGCTGTGTCACTCGAATAGCTGTGGGCAAAGGTGCTTCTGACTGGCTTAACCAGATCACCAAGTTAACGAGACTCCGAGAAATTGAATTCTGTATAATACCTAGCATCTATATCTCCGATCTCGAGTTAATACACGCTGCGATTCCTGGCCTAGAGAATATAAACTTCTCTCATGCAACTTTATGTGGGTCTATCCCGGACAGTATCACACCATGTAGTACCTTACGCTCGCTTACTTTGCACGGAAAGGCCGATGTTCTGCATTACCGATATCTTGTTCAAAAATACCCCAACATGGAGGAGGTTCACCTCTCAAGGTCGGCTTTAGGCGAGAATGCACGCACAATAATACCGCTGTTGGCAAGGTCGTGGACCTCTCTCAAAGACATAGCCATTTTTTCATTACGTGATGGTGAACTAGACTGCACAAATGCTCTGATGATAAGTCGAGAGGTTGGCGCGCCCATTGAGAAGATGCAGATTGGCGACTGGAAAAGATACCCTTACGATATTCTGGTGCGTAGTTTCAGACGAACTCTCCGCTATGTATGTCTCCACAGTCCCTGCGATGAAGAAGCATTGGCCGCAACGTTAAAAGGACTATCACCCTGTTCATTTTTAACACAACTCGCCATTGGCTATTCGAACATATTGATTAAGATAGACGATATTCTGCAGACCTTGCCAAAATTGGAAATGTTGAAATTCGTAGATTGCACCAGCTTAACATGTGGCGAGACAGCCATGCAGCCTTCCCATGGTCTTAAAACACTTTCCATAGCAGACTCTTATTTCAACAATCACCTTAATGAAGCACATACGTACATCACAAGAAACTGCCCCAAGCTTTCCCGGTTTTCTTGTCACTGCTCGATCCGCAATGACAGACCCGACGATGTATTTCAATCGTTTGATCTTAGTAATGCCCACCTAGATCGCTTGAGTATATCAAGCTGAGGCGTCACCGTATTCAAATTGACACAACTAGGCAGGACCGAAGAAATTGTAGAACGGAGGAGAAAGTATCACGGCGGCTCAGGAGGACACGTATCAGAGGGTTGGACAAGATGGTACACACGTCGTAGTTTACGCCGTGTACGAAAGTTGAAGCCTAATGAAAGAAGGAGGAAGTATGTTGAAATGATGGAAAAAGAGGGACGCCAGCGTGCATTAATACACTTTCGTTCGAATGGAGATATCGACGACTTGATCAACATAGTCCTTGTATCCATCGTATGTCGATCTGCCGAAGAGGTGTTGATTAATGGAGCAAGGATCATGGGCGGTGGGGAGAGCGTAGTCAATACGTTTACTGAAGCACGCAATGTTTACTTCCTGTCATAGAGTGCCGGTGTTTAATCGTTTGATCGGGCGTTAAACTCTAGCTTGGAAAAACACCTTCATTGTACACCGTTTGCTAAAATAGGATAATAAAACTATTTATGCTTAAGGTAAACTTTTTTCGCCAACGGTGGGCTTGCTTTTTGCAAGAAAAGAAACAGAACAATTGGAAGCACAAGAGAAAATGGTGATGCTCCTTCGTCGATTGAACCATGATGCCCAGCATCAGTCGTCAGCTACATCGGCAAAAGGACTACATGGATAAAAGGAACATTTTCTACTATTGGCTTACTAACTACAACGAACACCTGCTAAAATCATCAGACCACAGCCCGAATTCCGTTTTGAAACAAGGAGGCTGATTATCCGATCACAGTGGAGCCACTTTTAAGAAAGTAAGGGCTGCTACGCCATCCTTTCGGCGATAAAATCTGCTTTTCAGCACTGCGTTTTACGCGATTCTTGGTTAAATACAAAAACTCAGTCCATTAAAAGATTCCACGTGATGCTCAACCAGGCTGCAGCCAATATCTTCGCAACCTCTTCCATTGGTTGCTTTACCACGTTCTTATGTAGCAGAGTTTCCGAACTACAAGACTATCGATACAAATGGTGTCCTTATTTTATTCCTCAGTATCATGATGATGGTCCAAGACATTGACATATCCCTCCAAAAAAAAGACCCACTTTTTTCCCTTGAAGAACCTGTCACGTACTGAAATTAAAAATTTTACTACAGAGCCTTCTGAGCGACAAAAATGTTTCATCCTGTTTTATGCAAGCGTTGGATACAACCTGTCCTTCGTCCTGAACATCTATCAACCCATTTCCACTCGGAAAAGGTTGAATCAGACTTACCAAATTATAATATGTCTCCACGCAAAGTGACGCCTGCACTCGTACAAAGCTTTGTGAAAATCGCTGGAAAAGCAGATGCTTCAGCATTATTCTCGCCCATCAACCTTGTACAACGTAATCATGACAACAAAGCTGATATCGCACGATTAGAACTGTGCTTGAAGTCCTTTTTTTAATAGGCAAACTTGAATCGCTCCCAAAAGCTCTGGAATCTAGGATAAAAGTAAAACATAGCATACAAACGCATAGCAACGTCCACGCAATTTAACTCCTCGCATCCGTTTCCATGGCAGCCGCCTCTCTATTTTCTCTTCATACCCACGAAGAAAAAAAAACACGTATATTTCATTGCTTGTGATGTATCTATGCACCGATACAGAGGGATGAATATCAGCAGCAAGGTAGTTTAGAAGAATATATGTGTGAAGCGGATGATCGCGACGTAAGCTTTTTTTGTACTACGTTACGAATGCGGGTTTCTGAATGCAAGTTCCGTCGCTTGTAGAAATGCCACTGTAGTCTACAAAGCGTTGACACAGCGCGAAATCGGTTGGAAAATCCCTACACAACTATTTCATCCTTAACAGATAATTTAAGTTATGTCCTTTGACAAGAGTGTTTGCAAAGAAGGAAGTATTTGGAATACTTGCATATCCTATCGGAAGACACTGCCCACGTCTAAAAAACTTTGTATCACATGCTCATGGTAGCCATAAATAAAGGCGCCGCGATGGTGGCTCTTCATTCACCCCTTGACCACAGACATGGAAGTACGACGAAGAGAGGTACCGATGGAAGTCGTGACGCGGATAATTACTCTGCTATCCCAGAAACATCTGCATGTGTGCATACGTGTCTGTCGCTTATGGAGAGAGGTCTTCACCGCGTCGCTGTATCGCTCGGTGCATTTAAGGACACGGCGACAGCTACGGGCGTTTTTTGCAACATTGATATGCGTGGAGCAATACAACCCTCTTGGCCGCTTCGTCCACCATTTGTATTTAGAAGATCATTTGCAAATTCCTTCCAAAAACATTCGATCGCTACCACGACTTTGTCCTTTTCTTACCACACTCCGTTATGAACGGCTTTGGCACTCACGCTCCAGTTCAGCAATCGCGATAGGATACAAAACCCTGGAGGGTCTGCCAGAGTTTTATTTGAATGACTCCGTAGACGTGTCTTACTTCCAAAGCTGTATCACCCGACTTACTTTGTGCTCGAACAGGATTGACCGACTTTACCAGATTGCGAAGTTCCGTAATCTTCGAACGTTCACCATCTCCTATTCTTCTATTATCCGTCTGGATGATCTCGAACGAATCCATCCGGCACTTCCGTTCCTAGAAAAGATTGACTTCCACCTTGCAACGATATCCGGCTCTCTCCCGGATAACATCGTTCCATGCAGCTCTGTACGCTCGCTCACCTTGGACAACACAGTGGGTGAAGACTGCTACCAGTATTTTGTTCAAAAGTATCCAAACATGGAATATGTTAAGCTCGAAATGGACGACTTGATCTATTTGACAGATACAGTGTTGCCGATGTTCGCGAGAGCGCTACCCTTGCTGAGGTCCATGGAAGTTTCTGGATATGAATGTGAACCAGGCGTAATAGAGGCTCTGATGATAAGTCGTGAACTTGGTGCGCCATTGGAGAAGATGTTCATTAGCGACTGGGAAACCTATCCTTATGGCGACCTGCTGCGTGATTTCAAACAAACCCTTCGTTACGTTTATCTCGACAGAAACCTCGAGCTAATGCCGATCGGACCGGCAATAAAAGCACTGTCCCCCTGCCTGTTTTTGACAGAGCTCGTCATTAACGAGTCGCAACAACTGGTGCGGATAGAGGACATTCTGCTGAGCGTGCCGAAATTGGAAACGCTGGCTCTCCATAATTGTTACGACTTGGAATACGGCAAGATGGCCATAGAGCCTCACTATGGTCTTAAAACGCTCACTATGGAAGGCTCTTATTTTAATAGTATCTTCGATGGAGGATGTACGTACCTCACAGGAAATTGCCCCAACCTCTCCAAGTTTTCCTGGAGCTACCTGAGCTTCCCCTACATCATCGCACATCATGCATTTGATTTTAGAGACGCCCATATGGATAGCGTGAGGGTAGCGGACATTCATGGAGCGGTGGTCAAAGTGACCCAGCTAGACAGGGCTGAGGAAGTTCTAGAGCGGCGAAGAAGATTCCACGGCATGCAGAGTGAACACATATCAGAGGGTTGGACAAGATGGTACACACATCATGCCAAAGGCGGCGTGCGAAAGTTAACGCCTAAGGAAATAAAAATATTCGAGGAAAAGATAGAAAGAGGACGGGCCGAACGCACACAAGTACCCATCAATTTTACTAACTATAGCAACCATTTGAACAGATTATTCCTTATATCTATTCTGTGTCGATCTACTCAAGAGGTGGTGATTGACGAAACAAGGGTAACCTTTGGTTGAATGAATAGTTTATACCGTGTATACAATTCTTATAGTAAAAATGTTCTTCTTGCTCATCCCGTTGCATTCGTGGTCTTCCTTGGACCATTTGGACTTCAATGGACATGATGAAGCCATATGAACTGCCCTCAATACATACAGTGAACGTTGCGAAAGGGAAAAAGAAAAAGAAAAAGGTAGTCGAAAGTGTTTGATGTAGGCAGGAGTCCGCTGCGATTCAGTAACACGTATAAATCCCACACAAACCTCCCAAAATGTTGCAAATGTATCTGCATCTATCTTATTCGGTACAGGTTTATCACTACCTTTCTAATGCACTATCTTGCTTCATTACTTTCACATTTATCCTCCTATTTTCGAGTTCAGCTAGTGCATAAGCATCTCACTCGATAGCAGCCCTGTTGTACCATTTGAAAGCTTTCTCGTAGTCTTGTTTCACTGCTTTTCCATCTCTGTACATATTGCCAAGTTCATTTTGTGCATAGGCGTTCCCTCGTCTAGCAGCTGCTTCCTACCAACTAAATGCTTCGTGGTAGCCTTATTGCACTGCTGTGCCATCTCTGTACATGTCACCTACCTTAGACTAACCATATGCATTTCCTTCATTGCAGCTGCTTCGTACCATTTGAAAAACTCACTACTGCTTTGTTTGATTGCTTTCCTATATATATGCACATGTCGCCAATTCTAGTTTGCGCTTCGGCGTTGTTCTGATCTGCAGATGTCTGGTAGTACTGAAATGCCTTTACGTAGTCGCATTCCCCTCTCCCTTTTCCTTCTTTGTAGATATCTCCGATCCTGACCTTTACACCGCCGTTACCCTGAGCGTCAGCCCTTTCGTGCCACCTAATTGCTTCGTGCCAATCTTGGTTTTACTCCTTTTCCATCTCTGTACATATCACCAATTCTCAGTTGAACTTCTGCGTTTTTACTGGTACCAGCTTGTTCGTACCATTCAAATGCTAGTTCATAGTCTTGCAGCACTCCGTTGCCGTCTCGGAACATATCACCAGTTCTCATCTTAGCATAGATATTCTTCTGAGAGGCAGCCTCGTTATATAACCTTAATGCTTCATAGTAATCTTGCTTCACATCTTTTCCGGCTCTGTACATGTCTAGAATCGTCGTTTGGGCTTCGACATGTTTTTGAATAGCGGCTTTCTCGTACCATCTAAATGCTCCCCGATAGCGTTGAATTGCCTCTTTGCCGTGCAACATGTACATATATTCAGCTGCAGTTTGGCCTCGATGTTTCCACGATCACCAGCCTTTTTGCACCACTCCAATGCTTCATGATAGGTCTGATCTACACCTTTTCCGTACCTCCACGTGTATCTAAACTTGATTTGCGCTTCAACATTGTCTTCAAGAGCTGCTTTTTGTACCATTCAAAAGCTTCCCGATAGTCTTTACGTACTCCTTTTCATGGTAGTACACGTCTCCCCAGGTTCTTTTGAGCGTTTGCATTCCCTTGCTCAGCGGCTTTAGTAAACCATGTAAGTACTTTCTTATAGTTCTTTGTAACAAATTGCCCGTTCATGCACATAGTTCCTATATTGGTTTGGGCAGATACATTGTTCTGATTAGCGGCTTTTGCTATCCATTTGAATGCTTCGGAGTAGTCTTGGGTAATGCCAATGCTATCTCTATACATGATGCCAAGAGTATTCTGCGCGTTTCTGTAGTTTTGTTCTGCAACTATATTGATCCTTTTAAAATCCTCGTCGTAGCTTTTTCCCACACTTATACTGTATCCATACATGCATCCAAGGTTATACTGCGCTTCCATATGATTTTGTTCCGCTGCTTTCCAGAAGAATTTGAACGCTAGAGCATTGTTTTGCTGCACACCTTCCCCAAGCAGGTACATAATGCCTACATTGTATTGCGCATCGCTATCGCCTTAGTTAGGAGCTCTTTCAATACTTGACAAGCCGAATCGTAGTCTTTCTCAACTCCTCTGCCATGATCGTACATTACTCCCAAGTTGCACGGAGCTTTTGAATTTCTTTTTTCTGCAGCTCTCGCAAACCACCCTTGTGTTCTGGTGTAGTCTTTAGCAACGCCTTTACCATTTTCATACATAATCTCAAGGTAGCTTTCAGTGTTACTGTTGTTATGAGTAGCTGCTTTTCAAACCACTCTAGTGCTTTAGCGTAATCTTTATCGGCACCTTCACCAGACAGATACATCACCCCAATCTTGTGCTCTGCATCGGAACTACCACAATCAGCCGCTTCTTTTAACCACCTGAATGCCTTGCAGTAATCTTGATTAATGCCTTGGCCATATAAGTAAAACATCGCGAAGTGATATGTTGCATCGGTATGGTCTTGTTGAACTACTTTTTCAAAAAACTCAATTGCCTTTGCATAATCTTGAATTGTGCCTTTGTCGTCTCTGTACATGCAACCAAGTCTATTGCATGCGTCGCTGCTATGCTGGTCTACTGCGTTTAGGAACCATTTCAATGCTTCTGACTGGTTTCTGAGGGGTGCAGCCTCCGTCCATGTGTATAACATCAAGATCGTACTGTGCATTGACATCGTTGCGATATACAGCTTCGATAAACAGTTCACAAACTTCTATATAAGTACAACTAACTCCAAATACTTTTGCATACATGAGCCGTAACTGATGTCGAGCGAAGTAATCTTCAGATAAGGGTATTGAGTTGTAGTTCTGGATTGTGTTTATACTCCGATGCTCTGACATGATTAATCCCATCGCGCACTCTTTTCTCAAGAAAGCGATTATGAAGTGTGACTGAATGCATCCTCTGCTGCAACTTTTCGATTACTTGGTAGTAGGCAATATGCCGGCACAAGATCCCTGAGCTGGATAATTGCTAGGTTTGTGTGAATTGATTCTATCCACCGTTCAATATTAAGCATCGAAACAAGCAATGAAGGCCTGTCATTAACATCAAACAATAAGGACGGATCACCGCCTAGTAGTAAAATAAAGTTAGCATACATGAATTCTCAAATAAATTGTATTGTGTTACCAGTGATTTTAAGTTGATTGCCTGCTTGGATAGCTTTGTCCATTGCATATTTAATTGTAACTTTACTGTTGTCAAATAAATAATCCAAATCCAACATCTTTTGAAGAGTCTCAGTCCACTCAATTGCAATTTTACTCCCCCCCACAGATACAAATATAAGCATATCTTGACACGCTTGCCTCTTACCTAACATCATGATTGAAGAGTAAAAGAAACCATACAATTGGAATGCTCTCTCAAAATCTTCGTATATTTGCTTCTCGTAAGTCTGTTGCAATGCAACTCTTATGCTGTTAATAAATGGAGTATTTGCCTGAATGTTGTCACGAAGGCTCAACTACTTGTGAAATTAATAAACATGGTATTTTACTGTCTTAATTATTGTACCCCATAGCACGATACATATATCACTAGGAAACAAGTATTAGTTTTGGTCTTCTGCAGTCCAGCATGTCTAGAAGATGGAAGCATCTGGTGTGTTCGGAAGGTGGGATCGAATAGTGTGTAAGTGTTTACATTGCATCCATTCACTTCCGCATTATTGATTTTTTCTGCGTGAACTTTCATCCTTTCCTTCAAGATATTTAGCAACAACTGCAGATTCTCATCCATGACAGTACTTCATTAATGTTCTTTGTTTTAATGTCGTTTTCGATCTTTGAAGGATCTCTTTGTTTGAATGCTACTCTACCTCCTTAAAATACATCATTATTTGTTTCTACTTCCCTATCTTCTCTCCCTAATACTACTCTTGTGGGGTAGTAGTAGCCAAGTCGATCAAGGATATCCTGCAATGTGTGACACTTTTCCTTGTTTGTTTTGGCTTTCAAAGCATTTTCGATTCCCTCTTAAAATTTGTGCTGGTTTTGAAAAGATCAGGATGTAGATAAACCTAGCGCGAACGTTGGTTATCTGGAGTTCGCCAGATAACTATCAGTAACCTCACCTCTGTACAAACAACATAGAATACAACGTACTCGGCGAAATTGGTTTCCAAACGCGTTTGGAAGTGGTCAACTTGCTCACAATTGCGTCTGGCAGAAATATCGTAGGCAAACATTTCCGGGAGATATTTCTGAAAGTTATCAATCCGGCGACAGCACTTTCTCCAAGCTCTCCATTACTAAAGTCCTTGTCTGTTCACATTCTGCCAAGACTGTATTTTTCAGTAGTACCATAGTCCACTCCATAAGTATCATCTTTGTGGCTTCCAACCTGGAGCGCCGGTCCTGGAGTTTTTGTCCATTAAAAGAAATGCCGTACGCGCAACGTCAAACAATTTCAGTTGATAAATGCATATCAATTTAGCTATGATAATATGTTTATACAACAGTGATAAGGGGACAACTATTGTGTTTGAGACGAAACGACTATTTCGCCGAGAAAATGTGTAGGAGACGAAAAAAAGATGATTCCCCCTGGGGTGGGCGCTGTCTAAACCATACAAGACGAAACTTTGGCACGATAGTGTGTTACACTAACAGTGCCGCATATCAGACCAATTAGACAGGCACTGCAGTTTGCCTACATGTCAATGAAAGTATGGCAAAATGTTAGAAATAAAAATAGAAAATTTAAAATTGATGGGCGTTTTGCTATTAGACATACCCTCCCCAGCCAGTTCAGATAAATAAAAAAGCGAAAATAAAATGTCCGGGAAAAAAAAAGCTAGAGGCTGGAGAAAATGTTATGTAAGGTAGGGGAAAATCAAGGAAGAAGGACGAATAGAAATGTTGTGGTTTACTTTTGTCATATTTATTGATAGAAGGCGCATAGGATCACCGAAGCTCTGAAGGACCTGAAAGTGTGATACGAAGAACAGTAAATCTTGATTCTCCTCTATTCCAGGATCTGTAGTACCTCCTTTTGATACATATGTAATGTAATATACATTATTTGCAGAGAAAAAAAAAATACATCGATATTCTCGTATGTCAGCTCTCCAAAACAAACATCCTCATAAAGTTGCTTTAGGATGTCCATTTTTATTGTCCGCCCATCTGCGTTTTTAATTTACACGTCAGCCATTTTCCTTGCTTTTCACGAGTCCTTTTACCTTCAAAATCATTTGTGCTGCTTATTCAAACTTATTCATTGCTATGATAAGTTATATATAACATTTTATGTATTTACCTGCCATATTTACAAACCAAATTACCCATATAAACGGTCATCCGCCCCACGTTGTTTGGAACTTGCAAAAATGTCAAAGATATACTGTGACGGAAACTTTGTTCTTATTCAGAGGTCAGTGAGCGCTTCGCTTTAGACATGTCTGCTTCTGTCAGTCTAAGGTACAACACACCTTGAAGTGTTGTAGCCAGCTATTTGATTGTATTCCTTTATTCTCGGTACCAGCACCAAGCTGTAATGTCATCAAGATATAAGTGGCTTGAAAGATGGAAACAAGAAGAGATATTCTTCTTTAACACCGACTTGACAGAAACATCATTTCACGTTTGTGAAATGACCTGCATCTTTCATCATATCTCAACCATAACGATAAAAAAAAAAAAAAGATTGAGGATCATGTCCTTTAACAAGAGTACTTCCAAAGATATCTCTTTTGGGGGAAAAGATGCGTAGCATATTCGGAAGCAGTTCCATCACGACCGCTATGGCTGAGTAACTTCGTATTACATACTCGTCAAAAAAGTGGCTGTAACCATAAATAGGTCTATAGTTTCTCACAGGGTTCGCTCCAGCCAAAGTAAATAAATAAGTACCTAGCGTAGCCACAGTGCCATTCTTTCACTCCCTATAAACATGGAAAAGCAACAAAAGGACATACCAATGGAAATTATAATGAAAATAATTCCTCTGCTATCCCAGGAACATCTACTTGTCTGCTTACGCGTCTGTCACTTATGGAGATCGGCCTTCACAGCGATGTTGTATCACACCGTGCATTTAAAGACAAAGCGACAGCTAAGGTTGTTTTTTGAAACATTGACACGCTCAGAGAACGACAGCTGTTTTGGTCGCTTCGTCCACCACTTGCATTTGGAAGACCACTTGCGAATGGCCAATGAAAACATTCGATCACTGCCAAGATTTTGTCCTTTTCTTGTCACACTGCATTATGACGAGTTTTGGAAATCACCCTTGAAGTCAGTGATAACAACTGCATACAAATCGCTCGATGGTCTACCAAGGTTTTATATGGGTGATCCAATAGACGTATCGTGCTTTCAAAGCTGTATCACTCAACTTACTTTGGGCAAGGATATTCCGGGCTGGGTAAACCTGGTCATTAAGTTACCTAGGCTCCGAGTACTCAGGTTCAGTAAGAAGTGTCGAAATGTCTCTGTCTCCGATATCGAATTAATGCACTTGGCAATTCCAACCCTAGAAGAGATAGATTTTGCTGACGTATTATTACACGGCCCTATCCCGGAGAGCATCATACCATGCAATACCGTACGCTCACTCATCTTAATGCGAAAGGCTGATAATGCATATTACCAATACCTTGTTCAAAAATACCCAAACACGGAGGAGGTGAAACTCCGGCTATCTGCTTTGGGCGGTAGTTCACGCACAATACTAGCGCTGTTGGCAAGATCGTGGCCATTTCTCAAATCCATGTACAGTGATGCTTCATCGAACCATGAACTAGAGTACACAAATGCTCTAATGATAAGCTGCGGTATGGGTGCGCCAATCGAGAAGATGAATATTACGGATTGGAGAAAATACCCTTACGACGTCTTGATACATGGTTTCAAACAAACTTTGCGCTATGTTTACCTCATTAGACCTTGCAATGCAGAGTCACTTACCGCAACGTTAAACGGGCTATCGTCCTGTCTCTGTTTGACAGAACTTACTATCAGTGGATCAACAGTATTGACTAGGATAGATGACATTCTGCAGAACCTGACGAAATTGGAAACGTTGAGAATCCGAGATTGCACTAACTTAACATGCGGCGAGACGGTTATAGAGCCTTCCCATGGACTTAAAGCGCTATCTATAACACGTTCTTATTTTAATAATCGTCTTGGCGAAGGACATGCGTATATCACAAGAAACTGTCCGAATATTTCCCAGTTTTCCTGCTACAGCACGCTCCGTCCACACGATGTTGAATTTCAATTGTTTGATCTTAGAAATGCCCACCTGGATAGCTTGAGGGTATCAAGTGGACCTTGCCTTGTAGTCAAATTGACCCAACTAGACAGAACCGAAGAGATCCTAGAGCGGCGAAGAAAGTATCGCAGAGTATCGAGCGAACGTGTATCAGGTGGCTGGACAAGATGGTACATAGGACACATGTGTGGTATACGAAAATTGAAGCCTAAGGAACAAATGATGAAATTTGTGGAAATGATGGAAAAAGAAGGGCGCGAACGTGCATTAATGCACTTTAATTCTAACGGCAATAACGACTATTTGCACGAGCTAGCCGTTGTATCCATCTCATGTCGATCTGCCCGAGAGGTGGTGATTAATGGAATAAGAATAATGGACGTTGGGGAAAAAAAGGTCAACGCGTTTACTTAAAACCCAAGAGGTTTACGTTTATTATAGAATGCGTTGAATGAATAAGCCTAGGCTTTTGATTGTGTGATCTGACGTTAAATTATAAGAGAACTTTTTCTATTATAGTTTGTATCTTATGAATACCAATATCATTCTATATCAAGATTCCTAAGATAGGATGTTGAAAATTTTATGCTTATGGGTAAACTTCACTAGTCAATAGTGGATTTGCTTTTTAAAACTGAAGATAGACAAGAAGCAAAACTATTGGAAGCAGAAGATAAATGGCAGTAACACATTAAACCATGATGCTCTAGCCCAGCCTTCAGCTACATCGGCAAAGGAATTTATGAATAATAACTTTCCTCTATTAGGGGAGCAACCACAACGAATACATTGGTTTCACGAACACCCTTTCTAAAATTGCAGAACAAACATCAAACCACCGCAGAAACGACATGAATTCCGAAAAAAAAAAAAGCTTTAAGGCAAGGCGACGGATCAAACGTACCATCATTCAATTACAGCATAAACATGAAATCATTTTTGAAAAAGTAATTGCTACGCCGTCCTTTTCGTACCTTGAGCGAAAAAATATTTCACCACGTTTTATACAATCGATGCAAACTCTCCCTGTTCCTAGACAGCCATCAAACCCTCTCTCTCGCGCGCGAGAAAGGCTGGACCTGACTGGCCAGGATATGAAATATGACTCCACTCAAAGTGACTCCTGTACTTGTACAAACCTTTTTTGGAAATCGCTGGAAAACATATGCTCAAGAATTAGTCCGCCGGTTTCTAAAACTCCTGTGTGTTATCCCCGACCACGCCGATCCCATCATTCCCATACAGCAGAACCACGACAAAATGATTGATGTCGTTCGGTTGGAACTGGTTTGAAGACCTTTACCAGAATCTCTGGAATCTAAGAGAATGAAACATAGCATACAAACGCATGGCACGTCACGATTCAACAGCTCGCGCCCGTTTCGGTGGTAGTCGTTTTTCTCTTTTATTTTTATGATGACTGAACAAAAAACATGAACATGCACACCTATTGCTCGTGATGTATCTGTATACTGGTTGTAGGGAGGTGAGCATAGCGCAGCAATGGTTTAAAAGAATGTGCGTGTGAAGCCAATGATTGCATTTGTACTACGTTACGAATGCCGAATACAGCTTCTACTGTTTGTAGGATACTTTATTTAGAAAAAGATACCCCTTTCCCAGAAGCAATATCGTACTTTCCAAGAAACTATAACCCAAAATATACAGGAAACGACTTCTGAAAATGACAAAATAGTGCAGCTACAATAGTTTCGGAAATGTTAGCGGCGCTAGAAGCGTCTTTTACACAGCGCAAAATCATCTGGAGCACCTCTACGTAACTATCTCATCCTTAGCAGATTTGAAGGAACAATTGAAGGTCATGTCTTTTGACAAAAGTGCTTCCAAAGGAAGATATCAATTATTAGGGGGGGGGGAAGGTGCATAGCATATCCGAAAACAGGTCTGCCAATGATCGCTACAAATGAGTAAACTCGTATTACATACTCGATTGTAACCATAGATAGGCCTTATGTTCTCAGAGGGTTCTCTTCAGCCGAATAAATAAATAAATACGTGGCATAGCGACAGTGTCACTTCTTCACTCCCACCCAACAAAAATGGAAGTACAACAAAATGGCATTCCCATGGAAATCGCAACGAAAATAGTTACTCAGCTTTCCAACGAACATCTACTTGTCTGCCTACGCGTCTGTCACTTATGGAGATCGGCCTTCACAGCGATGTTGTATCACACCGTGCATTTAAAGACAAAGCGACAGCTAAGGTTGTTTTTTGAAACATTGACACGCTCAGAGAACGACAGCTGTTTTGGTCGCTTCGTCCACCACTTGCATTTGGAAGACCACTTGCGAATGGCCAATGAAAACATTCGATCTTTGCCAATACTTTGTCCTTTTCTTGTCACACTCTATTATAAACAGTTCTGGGAATCATCCGTGAAGTCGGTGATAGGAAGGGGATACACGTCGCTGGATATTCTGCCAGAGTTTTGTTTCAACAGTCTAATGGACACACTGCCCTATCAAAATTGTGTCACTCGATTTTCTATGGACAGATTTGCTATTCGTCCTAACTGGGTCAACAGGATTATCAAGCTACGTAAGCTTCGGTCACTCAGTATTCCCTTTGATCCGGGGCACAACGTCTCTGTGTCCGATATTGAGCTAATCCACTCAGCGATTCCAGCCTTAGAAAAGATAGACCTCGGTGATGCAGTGTTAAGTGGTCTTATCCCGAACGAGATCGTGCCTTGCAGTACCGTACGCTCACTCTCCTTAGGAGAGCAGGATGATAAGTATTACCAATACGTTGCTCAAAAGTACCCAAACGTAGAGGAGGTGAATCTCATGATGGAGGATTTGGATGATACCCTCCCTACATTACTACCGCTGTTGGCAAGATCGTGGCCCTTTCTGAAATCCATGGATGTTGTTATACCACCTGACCGTGAACTAGACTATGGAAATGCTCTGATGGTCTGTCGAGACATTGGTGCGCCAATTGAGAAGATAAACATTGTCAACTGGAAGCAATGTCCTTACGGCGTCTTGGTACATGATTTCAAACGAACCCTCCGTCATATCATTATCAACCCCTACAACTCAGAAGCACTGACAGCTGCATTGAAAGGGCTATCGCCCTGCCTGTTGTTGACAGAACTCACTATCAGAGATTCCGGTGTATGGATCAGGACTGATGATATTCTGCAGTACCTGCCAAAATTGGAAACGCTGAATTTCGATGACTGTCGCAACTTAGTATGTGGCGAAACAGACCTACGGCCTTCTTATGGACTTAAAGCGCTATCTATCAAAAACTGTTTTTTCAGAGGAGTGGATCTGAGCTTTGCAAGAAATTGTCCTAATCTTTCCCGATTTTCCTGCATCTACAAGGATCTTCCGCTCTCTTCCCCAAGAGCAACAATTCATGTTGATCTTAAAAATATCTGTCTGGATAGCTTGAGGATATCAACCTCGAAAGCAATGATAGTCGAATTGACCCAGCTAGACAGGGCTGAAGAAATTCTAGAGCGGAGAAGTAAATATCACGGAGCATCGAATGAGCACATATCGGAGGGCTGGACAAGGTGGTATAAACTGCATTACCGCGATCATATAGTAAAGTACAAGCCTAAAAGAAAAGCGAAGAGGTCTATTGAGAGGATCGAAGAAGACGGACTCGAGCGTGCAGTATCGTATTTTAGATTGCGTCACATTTACCACAGTTCGAACGGACTACCCTATATATCTATCTTGTGCCGATCTGCCCAAGAAGTTATGTTTAATGGAAGAAAGATACACTGAGATCCACTATGTAGTTTATATCATGCGTAGCATATTTTAATAAAAGACATTATTTTTGCGTATCACGTTAGACACTACCATGTGGCCTTCCTGAGTTCATTTGCTTTGCAGTAATTGTGAAAAAGCTGTAGATGGTTCTCAATAGAGAGAATGGATGTTGTGAAAGAAATCCTCTGACGTATAAGGGGTTTGTCATTGGCATAGAGCGCGTTGAAGCAATAAGTCCAGGCTTTTTGATCATTAGATCTGAAGTTAAGTTAAAATCGAGGTTTTTTATTGTTGTTTATAACCAATATCCTTCTCTATCAAAGTCGCTGCAATAGGATGGTAAAAAGATTTATGTTCAAGGTAAACTTCCTTAGCCAACTGTGGATTTGCTTTGTGTAGCAAGCGATAAAGAGGTCGGACAAATTTCATTCGTCCTTGTTCCGTCAAAAATTCAACCACATGCTGGTAGATGGGCGTATACACCGCCATCAGGCACAGTTTTTGCCAACGGAAGCGAACATCAGCATTTCGAACGGGGGTGAACTGATACAACGCATCCATCTTTGCAAGCATAGCATGTGATAACGGTTCACAGTCCGTCAGTCGTTCCAAAAATACAACTAGCGAGCGTTCAGAGATATATCTCGTAAGAAATCATGACTCACCTTTTTGTAATGTGTTAAACAACTGAATATCACTAGGGTTGAACGTCGCTAGATCACTGTCGCCGCCACGTGCGGTATCCCATCGTTCGGCCAGGTCGTAACAGGCGTCGGCTAACGATGTATCAAACTGAGGATCCACAGGAGGCATTCCAGGGCTGAAGATCCAACGATTAAAATCGATCGTGTTCAGTCGCTCGACCATGGTCTCGCCATGATGTGTACGGAAATAATCATATAAATGCTCTTTCCAATCCTCGGTTGTGATTGATCGCGAGGCAAATTTCTCCACATGCGATCGCATGTATGGTTCAAACACCTCTGGTCCACCCACCGTCTTTTCGATATGGTAGAGGAGATTAAAACCCTTCTCTATTTGACAAGCGTCAGTCCTGTGATCTATCACATACAAACGAGTTACCGTAAGGAACAGAACTGAAGTAATCATCTGGATCAATGCCGCTGCTCAGATCCGGTTTAAGAATCGTCGCGGGAGAATCCTCTCCAAATAAAGCAACGCTTTCTTTCAAAGCTTTCCAGCCTAGATAAAAGCTAGTTGAGAGAAGAAACAGTATAAGGAAATGACTTACCGATAATAGCACTAAATTGACGATGGGCTTCACCATGCAGGCGACCAGCAATCTTACGTTCAGTGAAGACAGTCCAGCCTTCGTTCAACCAAAAATGTTCCCAGCTCTGGGTCGTGACTAGATTACCCATCCAGCTATGGGACACCTCATGGGCTACAACCTGCACAGCACTCTTGTCACCTAACATTGATTCGGTCAACTCCACAAGGACTCATTGTATAGCTCTTACCAGCCAACAGGGTAGGGGTTACAAATGTCAGGCAAGGGTTCTAGCATCCACTGGTTAAGCCGTTATCACCTCTTTTTTCTGTTACCTCCATGCCTCCGTAGGGGAAAGAGGGAGGTAGAACTAACACATCGTAACGACCCCATTCATAGGGCGTGAGTAAACTTTCACCTGTAGCAATGAATGTCTCAGTGTCCTGGAAATAATAATCGCGTAAATAAAGCAGAAACATGGGGTATCACGAAATACCTCAAACTCCGCTGCAGCGCGATCAACCACCTCGGGTTCACACCACACTTTACTACGAGGGCCAATATCTCGGCTCACAAGATTTCCGGCAGCAATGGCAATCAAATAGGTGGGAATCGTTGTGGGCTGGTTGAATCGGTAGATGTTTTGTGAAAGGGCTGATTCGTCTGCTACTGCCAACGCAGACATGATCACAGGAAGAGGTGAAGTGACAGACGCCGAATACGTGAGCTTCACGGAGGGGGAATCCTGGCAAGGCACAAACGATCGGGCATGTATCTGTAACAAATAGAACAGTCAGGGTTTTTCTATCATGTCCGTCACTGACTCACCGCTTGGCATTGCGAGAACAAATAGGGATGCTTCTTGCCAACTGTTTGTCTGATCATCCAGATAAGTTTAAGCTCTAGTATTGTTTGAGAACTTACTCGGGTGTCAAGAATTGGACAGCTGTACAGCGTTCTGTAGTTGAATAATCTATCTGGAGCTTAAACTGACTTCCAGCTGGTTTTGGGGTGGGAAGATGGATCGTCAATGCGGAGCCCAGGGTTGGGTGGCGGTCGGCCAAATCAAACTAAATACAAAGGGGTGAATAACTGAGATCCACATGCTTTCTTTACTTTTAACGAGGATTCGCCAAGAAGTACGCGTTGGATATCCAGGTAGCTTGTATCCAACATGACTTGCTGTATTTCTTCTAATGCAACGAGGTCCAAAACGACATTACCATGAATGCGTTTCTCTATAAACGAAATCGTCCATGTCAAATGGAGGTGCGTAGTCTTTACTTGTGAAAGATTCGAAAGGCTACTGGGATCCTGTACCATGACAATGTAGCCGAATGGAAAGGAAAACGAGAAAAATATGGCGTGCGAACAGCGCTAGTTGAAAGGGTAGAAAACAGATTCCTGATTTGTCGACTCTTTCCACAAAAGGTACACAAAGTTTCCACTTGCATACCATTGTGATTCGTTACGTCATAACACAAGAAATACTTTATTATATTCCTTTCAAAGGCGAACCTTTCTTGTTGCAATACAGAAAGTTGTAATCATGGTAATGCATTCCATGCAGACTGTATTGCCAGTAGTAGATGACTCTATCCGTCGTTGGTACAACCCAACCTTTTTTCTACGCTGAGGGTGCGTTCAAGTACTGGTTATTGCATGCTATTTTGCGCTACTTTAAACGAATTTTTGCGTCAAAGAGTAATCACTCCTATTGGCCAGCGCAAAATAATCTTTCATCCAACGCAAAGTCACATGCAAAGTACGGTAGAATAGACAGGAATACATAGAACAGTTTTTTGTTTTCGTGATCATCTATCTACTTTATGCAATAGGGATGAATTAGGTTGTATTTTCTCAGAGAGGTCTGCTCTAGCCAAAAAAAAAAAAAACATTTTTCTCCTTTGCTGTTCCCTCTATCCGATAACATTGGGGACACACCATATCCCTGAAAAGCAAAACTTATTCATTCAACGTAATGAAATATACTGTTACTTGAGTACTTCTGACAAGAGGAGTTCAAGTATGTTAAACAATGGAAATATTTTAGGCGCTGGACCGTACCAGCAAAGCATCCCGGCATTGCACAACAACAAGGACAGCACTTACATAGACGCAAAATTTGTTTAGGCTAGTCCAAAAATTTATTTAATAGACAGAATGGCGGGATGATAGACAAGTGCGAAGTAGAGAGTTGGGAAAGATGATCATCTTAACAGCTCACGACAGCGTTCGACAATTGACAGCAAAAAAGCTGGACAAGAGGGTCAAAAACATGAACTTGCCGATGCGGATTGCTGCTGGGAGATAGGGAAGGGTGTGGGTCGGATTATTTCCGGAATACGTACATATTTTTTATGTCCTGTGCCGATCCATCCAAGGATTGGTGATCCATGGCAAATTGATCAATTAAAGTTCGACATGTATATCCTTCTCACAATATTAGCTTTTTTGGCTTGACACCGTTGGACCTATCTATGAAATGTCGAATAACAACCTTGCGATTTCTCCCTCTACGTAGGATATCTCGAAATTCCCAGTTTTAGCACTTTCATAAACATTCGTTCTCGCTCAATAAATTAATGCTATATCTGATTTCCACGAAAGCTTTACCAAGAATTGCCCTCACCTTTCGCAGTTGTACTATAAGTTCCCCATAGGGAACGAAATCCGAATTCATTCGGTTGACCTTGGGGATGCTTGTCTCGATCTCTTGGATATCCCACTGGATTATGATATTGTGCTAAAGCTGACACAAACAGATACGAGCGAGTAGATCTTGGAACGGAGAAAGAGATATTATACTGTAATTGCCTTGAGTTCACTCGCAATTACAACTATTGCTTTCATAACATTTGTCTCCAAAGTTTTATGGCTTCTATGGAAGCGTAGTCCTTGATTATCAAACTGATGACTATCAGCAGCTATAAATTAGTCTTCAACTTAATGGGCTCCGCTGGTATGCTTTGCAAACGAGATCTTATCTAGTTACTATCTATCACTCCTCTATAGCCTCTGGATAGTTCAACTTCCTCTTGTTTCAGTAGATTATTTTATTTTCCTGCCTTTCTGGTCCTCATTCTTATAGCGTTCTTGCTTTATTCTGTAAGAGATCTAATAGCTTTCTCTTCAATTTTCTTCTTACTTGGATCTTGCCGGAGCGAATATACTAACGGCGAAGTAATAAAATCTCTACAGTAAATACAAGCTCCATTTATTTGCATGGTGATTCGCAAATATCCTGGAAAAATTGGAAGGAGAAATTAGTACATCAACGTTCCAATACAAGTAGAAAAATATGACAAATCGACAGTTATCGTGGTTCTACTCATTATACAAGTAACAACTAGTGTATGACCATCGTAGTTATATACAGTCAAACCCCGATATAATTATCCCCGATATAATTATAACCCCGATATAGTTATACTTTTTTGGCCAACTTTTGTAAACCTCTGCTAAAATTGTTATAACCTCGCTTAAGTTATATTGTTATAGAAAAAATGGTGATAACTCGTTAACGAGGTGGCAGTCACAAGAAAATTATGATGAGGTTGTCCTCGATTAAGTTCAATACTGAGTGGAACCTATCCAGTAAACATTCGCAGTTGCTAATTTTTTATTTATTTATGATCAAAAAACGATGTTATATTTGTTTGCTTCGTTTTGCTTGAAAGTCGAAGCGAATCTCGGAATCTTTTCAGACCTTTCTTCAGGTCTCGTTCAGATTCATCATCCAGTATCTCTAATACAACACTGATAGCGTGTAGCTTCTCTTCTGTTGTATATAAAAGCCTTGGTACGTCTTCTTCGCACTCATCAGCCTTGACAATGGGGGGCTGTACTTCCGAAATTGTCTCAATTATCTCGTCCCCAGTCAGTGGTGGATGGACAGCAGAGGCCTCATCAGCATGCTCGATCTCAAACTCGACGTCGGCAGTGCCATGTATATCTTGGAGATTGTTTGCTATCTGAGCTCTCACGTTCTCTTGCTCTTTCGTGGCAGTCATAGTATCGCTTCCCATTGTTAAGTTGATGAGACCTGTTGCTAGAAAGCAATTGGCAATTGTTTCTGTTGATACGTCATACCACGCCTCCTTGCACCACTTCATTGCTTGCAGTTGATCGATTTTATAAAGCTTTGATGGTAGCTCTCCTTGCTTAAGCCTTGTATATGCCTCATCAACTTGATAGTTTCTAGAATATCTGTTAAACTTGTCTATCCGTTAGTGCATTACAAACACTTACCGATAATGACTTTTGAAGCTCTTAATAATCCCAGCATCAAGAGGTTGCAGATATGACGTAGTGTTAGGAGGGAGAAAAAGAAGTTCAACGTTTGACGGTTTGAAGTCGTCCAATTTATGCCCAGAGAAGTTGTCGAGGATGAGTAGTACCCTTCTCTTCTGATATACCATGCCATTGTTGAATCGTCGCAGAAAATACTTGAACGTTTTTTTTGTCATCCATGCAGTGCTGTTATACTGATAATATGAAAACCCATGGTCAATAGCTAATATCAAATTTCAAGCTCTATTAATTCCATTCTGTAGTCAATTACTTAGTTACCTGTTTTCTTTTTGCCAAAACATGCAGGTGATTCGCTTTGACCAATAATAAAAGGGTCAAAACGGTGACTACCATCCGCGTTCACAAGCAGAGCAACTGTAATTCGTTTCTTGTCCATTTTCGTTCCAGAGATTGGACGTCGAGAAATTGTTGTTTCTGGTGCTCTGCTGTAGAATAGTGCAGTTTCATCCATATTATATACCTCTCTGGGCGCAAACGACGCGATCTTCTCTTTGATTTTGGCGATATCCTCTGAGAAATCATTAATGTTGGTCGATCCA
>JNEV01000743.1:0-31448 GCA_000697495.1 Saksenaea oblongispora B3353 | reverse complement strand
TTATCCTTTGATAAAACTTAAAATAAATGCTAATTGCGCTCTTTGTCCTTAAAACTTATCCTTGAATAATACATGAATCTAGTGACAACCATCAGCTTTATCCTTTAAGATTGTCCTTGAATAATACATGGATTTAGTGATAAATACTGACTTATCCTTGACAATTAATCCTTTAATAAGAACGGCATAAGGAAGAACCTGATCTTATTCAAGGATTATTTTCAAGTTTTATTCAAGGCTTTATCCTTGAACTCATGGCTAATATTTCCCATAGTGGACATACTTCTTTGTATTTCATAATAATCAACTTCTGAATGAATACTGCATTGTCTCAAACTCTAGAACATCATTTGACATGTTTATAACTTCAAGTGCTTTTTACACGTAATGTTCTGCGATTCTTCTGAACCAAAGGTGTGTCTTTGTTTCTCATTATCGTTATTCTTTGATTTTTAGTGCATTATTATGGTATCCACACCAACCAGACCCAATAACGTCTCACTTCTAATTGCGTTGTTCTAGTCTGAAAGTTTTACTTCAGATCTTTCTGTATTTCTTCCAATCGCACTTCGATGATGCTAACTTTTTTTCCACAACCAATTGTAGATAAATGTAACAGTTGGATACGATTTTTACTTCGTCAATAGGGGTACTAGAATTATGTCGCGCCATCATCTACCAATTTGGAAGTGATGTATACAATGACAAATATTTCTGATTGATCATGTACTAAAGATATGAAGAAAACTCTCCCGTCTCTGTTTGGTTGACGGGTATCGCTCGATTTTGTTCTTTGATAAATCAAAAAAAAATATATAACTACTAGTTTCTTGGATGTCACGAAGCAATATAACATTCCAATAGCTATGGATCTTTGCTTGATTGAGTTGTACAGGATACAAGTATAAGTGAAATACTGTCTGGAAGTAAACAATTACGTGTTCCAAAACTAAAGGAATAACTGGCTTAAGCATCTGCATATGGAGGCAAAGTTCGATAGACATACGTGTCGAATAAAAATAGCGACAGAAAAAGTGCAGTCTTACATGAGCTTGATAGTATACGCCCAAGCTTTTTTTTTCTCCTTTAGAAGTAATAACATCTTATTACGTCTAGTAAAACCTGATAGCTAGCTTTGCTCTTTTCCTATCATCTGCTGACGAACACTGTTTTTTAGCGCCACGTATCTTCTCCGAGACCAAAAAATTGACAAGTTTTTCGTGATACACATACATAAAAGATATTTCTTCTAAGATAAGTATTTACTTTTACTCAGTTACTAACAGTCTTTGCCTCTTTTAACGCATAAGCCTGCATGAAATGCTGCAAGCCACTTGGCACAGCACAAAAAAGTTGTGCGCAAACCTTACGTCACATTACATTTTTACCCTCCGACAGGTAGGGGGGTGCAACCAAAGATTGCAATGTATATTTGTATTATAAAATAAAAATAACAGTACGGGCAACAAAAAGGAAAAAAAAGCAACGACTGCTTCCCTTTCGTAAAAGACATAGATGTAAGCTCGAAATTGGATCTTTATGATTTTCCAATGGTCATCTCATTAACGAAATTTTGTTTTACAACAGCCAATGGCTTTCAGATTGTTGACTAAGAACGCTGCAGGTAAAAATTCACGTACTAACCTGTCAGAGACACGACGACTAATTGACGCGACTTACAGCTGCTGCCGTTGCTCGTCCCATGCTTGCCTCCCGCAAGACTCTCGGTATTTCGGCGTAAGCATTATAACCTGCTGCTTTTTGTTTTTGCATTCATCGTACTGACAACACCCATTTTACTCTCCAGTCTTCGCAGCTACACCACCGAAAAGGAAGGTATGTTCTATTTTTTTTTTTCGGGGAGAATATTGGCTCTGGCATAAACAGAAAAAAGTGCTGGCCAAATGATATGAAAGAGAAGAGAAAGTATTGTGTATTTATAGAACAGCATAGTCGAGCCTAAGCAAAAGGCTGCTAGCATCATTGAGTCGCTTCCCGGTAACTCTTTCGTGACCAAGACTGGTTTTGTTACTCTTAGCACCGGTTTGGCTACCTTCCTTATTTCCAAGGAGATCTATGTTTTCAACGAAGAAACCTTGGTCTTGGTCGCCTCTGGTGGTCTTTTGGCTGTTTTGGTGAAGTACCTCCGTGAACCCTACTTGAACATGGCCAACGAGCACATCAACGTATGACTGAAAACAGATGCTGTTATTCTGGTTGGCTAATTAATTATTGAACAGCGTATCAAGAATGTCTTGAACCAAGCTCGTTTGGACCACAAGTCTGCAGTTCAGGAACGTATTAACGAGGTTGGCCAAATGAAGGATCTTGTTGATGTCACAAAGGTTTTGTTCGAACTTTCGCGTGAGACTGCCAAGTTGGAGGCCCAGGCTTTCGAATTGAAGCAGCAGGTTGCCGTTGCCCAGGAAGTCAAGAGCACCTTGGACTCATGGGTCCGTCACGAGGCTAATGTCCGTGAGCGTGAGCAGAAGCAATTGGCCGCTTACTTGATCGAGAAGATCCAGAAGGACTTGCAAGATCCCAAGATCCAACAGCAAATCTTGGAGCAGGCTGTTTTCGATGTTCAGAGTAAGTCAATTGCAAAAGTTCTGATTCTCCGTTACTTATTGGAATCAATTTTCTCCAGAGGTTGCCAAGTCTGCCTAAATTTGATTTCCCCTATTTACACCAAAATAAATTGTATCCTACAGAATTTGCAGCATAATTTGCTGCGAATTGTACCAATTGATTATATCTGCATATAGCATGAGTTTCTTCTGATTTCGCATGTGTGTAATGTACAGTATATGACCTTGTGTGACTTGAACTACGCATAGCAACGAGCATCAGTTAGTGGATACTATGAAAAATGTGCCAGGTAGAATTCTTTGTCTAAATGTTTGTATTACAGACACCGATTCTTTGCCGTCAATTATCAAGATTGTATTATTGAGTTAGAGAGATCACATGCAACCAATCGCTTCATTGAAAATTCTTGCTATTGTACTCTTGAGACCACTGAAAGTCACTTGGGGACTTCCACAGTTTTGAAAGTCAAGGATGACTGATTGGAAAGGGCAATTCCTCATTCCCTTTCTAGCAGATCGCTCAATATGTCGGCTTGGCATCCATCGCAGCTAAGACTTTTTTCGACTAGGTTATACTGCACTGGCCAATGGATGGATTAATGCGTCGTGCACGTTGGATATGATAATAACCATTGTAGCATGAGCCAAAGACCGTATATCTAAATAGATTCATCTCAATGAGCACTATGTCTTGGATGGTGGTCATATCAAAGATACAAAGGTAAAACTTTATTGTTTTCAACCCTCTGTTTCTAGAAGAAAGCAAAGCAGGCTGTGATATTCAAAGCCTTACTACAGTACAGTGTAAGGAAGCTTAGGAAAACCGTGATGTGACGTTTGCTATAATGTACCTGGATGTACAAGTAGAGAACGGCGACACCATGCAGCAGCTAGCGGCAAAGATAACGAATTTGAGGTAGAAGGAAATAGCAGATGGTAAAAGCAGTGCCACAAGGGAAGTAACCGACTAGAGGAATAAAGGCAATAAAAGGCAATAAAAGGCGAGGATATTGATTTACGTTACGCAAGAGAAAGCGGCAACGGCAAAGTAGAGTCCGTAGACCAGTGGATAAAGATTTAGGTCTGATATAAGAAGGCCAAGATGGCCTATATGATTTTTTTTTTTTTCAGAATTGGAAAACAAAATAGACGCGAATACACTTACTTCCTTAAGCCAGAGTCAGCTATATCATTATTGCCAAGTCGTATGATCTAAACATCGTCATCATCTTGGATAATAAAGATACACTAAACTTGCCTTATTTCATGTTTAGCCATTGGGAATTGGAGATAAGAGACTGGAACAAGAATGATATTCCACTGTTTTACGTATGCTGTAGTCAACCAATATATTCGTGTAACTCATGTATTCACCGTTCTTTGGTGGTCTCGGCAACGGTTTTTCTTTCAATCAACTGTTGTAGATCTAGTGCTAAAACAGCGTATATATTGGCTCTAGCTTCATTAACATATCTTTTGTCATGTAGCAATACAAAGCAGAATGGTTATGCAGGTAGAACTGGCGATGATAGTGAATGAAAGCTACAGATCAGTGCCGCAATTCTGTTAGCTATTCCATGTGTGTTTATAGTTACAAATAGCACACACCTTATGATTGCTTGTGGACAGGCTTTATTTGAATATCTCAGTATTCTGTAATTTGAGAGGTCTACAAGATAATAACCGACAAGTCCTTCTACGGGAATGGCAACTGAAGAAATGTCACACAGAAAAGACCTGCACTTCAAGCGGTTTAATTCGCTTCAAACGCTTGAAAGCCTTTCAAGGACTAACCGGACAGGAACAAAAAAGATATTATGATGGAAGGCAAATGGTAATCAAGTGGAAACCTACCCAATGTATCTACTATCGTAAAGCTATCAATTAATCACAAAGCAAGATGTTGCTGTGCTAGAATCATCAAGTATTTGCTAGCCAATTTTTGTCAACTGTGGATAATTTATGTTTCCAACATTGTATCAATAATGAACGCTACAGTTTTCTTTCTTATCTTGACCTATTGTGCAAGAAATAATTTTCTAATGTAAGCCTGAAGCTCATATATTATATACAATACTACCACTTTAGTATGAACATCGGATGAATTGTTTCCAATTAAGGCTCTCATCATCACTTTTTCCATCATGGGAAATAATATACGGGGATGGCATGGGTGTGCATTGGCAAACAGCTTGGTTAAGCATTTTGAAGTAGAAGCTTTGATCAGACTTAGCTGATCACCAGTGATTGGTACACTGCGCATTTGGGGTGAGTTGTGACTGTGGTTGTGCTACGAGCCAGTTTTCGCTGATGACATAAGGATTTTCTGAGCGCACGCAGAGGCAGAAATGCTGAAGTCGCAGTCGCACGCACCGTCTTTTCACTTTCTACAATAAAGTCATCATGTCACAGCTTTCAGATCAATTAAAAAGATTTAAGAGTTCTCAGTCTGCAAATACTGTGCTCGGTGTAAAACGAGCGGGCACCGCACAAGCTCATGCCACAGAGCCAAGATCGATTGGATATATTTCCAACAACACCAAAGCATCTTTTGAATCATCCAATCACGATTCGAAAAGAAGAGCAAAGAAAGCCACGGGTATTCAATGATTGCTCTCTTTCCTATTGATCGTGGCTCAATCTGCGTTTGTAGTCTATTCACAACCTGCGAATACTGGCACAGGTCATCATGCTATGAGTCAACTGTATACTGTGATCCAGTTCCTTAGGGTAAAACCGTCTGGATCCATCAGCGATTTGGCTGAAGGTCTTGGATAGGACTGTGACCATCCACAATCTATTATCAGCATTCAATCACGCGCCAAAGTCGATATTACAAAAAATCGTTCGTTGTGGGAGAAATTGATCAACAATGACAAGATTGACTTCGATCCTGTCAACAAAACGTTTGCTTATAAGGTTGACATGCATGGAATTTACGACTTCGGTTCTTTACTAAATCCTCCAATTTACGTAGCCTACGTACCAAATCAAGAGCAAGGATGATTTGCTATCCTTATTAATTTCGAAGAAGAATGAGGGTGGCATGGATTACAAGGATTTGAAAGATTCTTACTCTAAACTGGGAAATGCTGTGGAAGAATTAGCTATCGAAGGAAGGATACTGGTGATTCGAAACAAGGATGGCAATCCAAGAGTACTGTTCCACAATGATATGCAGTACAATACAATGATTGATGACGAGTTTAAGAAAATGTGGGGCGATATCTCTATACCTGATGAAACAGACCTTCCCAAAGCACTAGAAAATGGTAAGAAAAATGTCAGATGATTGAGAAAGTGGAGACTGAAACTCTTTTTTTTTTTTTTCTAGCTGGTCTGAAGACCATGGAAGTGTTCGAGAAAAAGGTGGTTACAGATGTAAGTGATCAACTGTTACTCCTCTTCAGCTTAGCTGGTCATTCGTATTTTAGCCTAAACCCAAGCGATCAAAAGTTCGCAGCAAAAGGATCAAAATTACCAACACCCATTTGGCACACATCGACTTGTCCAAAGATTACGTCCCAAAAAAATAGATTTCATAGAGTGATTGTTTTATGGATGTAACATTTGGATAAAACAATTAAAATATTCATAGCATATTATACTCAGTCTATTTGTTCTAAGGGCTTGTCAATTGTACGCACAAGCCTATACCGTTGACTGAACAAATCTTTACACTAGTCTAAACAAAGTTTGTGCCCGTGAAAGGCCACGTTTGTGGAAAAAGAAGCTACTACCCGTAATCAGTTAACCGTAAAACCTGATAAAGCTGTATTTTCCTTAAAGCTTGTGACGTTGTTCTCGCCTTTTTCTCAACAAGAATGTCATTCACGCATCGTCGTCGCCCATCAAAGTCTATTCTGCTACCGCGAGCATCTGTAGGCACCGGCGTGGGGCAACAGTATATGCGACGAATGACAGCACATCTTCCAGAAACAATACAAGATACAACATACCTCTGGGGTTACGCGTTGCTAGCAGCTACAATGGTCATGTTCTTTACCACCATGTATACATTAGTTGCTAGTAACTACGTTCCCTACACCCAAAACAAAGTAGGTTTTATATTCTTCTTCTAGGTATAATATCCACTTGTTTTATCTGAATTTTAGGTGCTAGATTATCTCAAGGATGACCAGTACTACTGTTTACTCGTGCCTATTACAGCAATTGTTGGCATTTATTTCATCGTGCTCAATTGGATGGGAATGAAGTTTTTCCGCCATAACTAGGTGGAAACGCATTGGGCGAAACAAGAAGAGAAAGCGCTGTTAGCACATAATATGCATGGTTTCGAACAATAGCGGTGGGATTGTAACAAAACGATAACCCGCAACTTTACGATCTTTCTTTCACCTCACCAAAGAATTCAGCATTCCGTTACTTTAACGCAAAATATCGCAAGAAATTGTGCAGGCTAATCATCTGAAATCTAGTCGACTACAAGAGCCATGGATCCTGTCTCTCGTTTCCAGTTAGGAAATGGTTGCATGAATCGCGAGCGATGTGGAATCGAAGTCATTAAGCTAGAATTCCTTTTTACACATTGAACTTTTTTTTATTTATTTGGGGGAAAATATACTTTTAAAGTTGATCAGAGTCTACAAACATGCGCGGGGCAATGTTCATTGCCATAAGTTCCTGGAACAGTAGTTTACAGGCGTAAGGAATATGAATCTGCGATACACGAGTCTTGTTTCTGCACGACCGACATTCAAAGTTGTTCTTCTTCAAGTTGGCAATTGCCATCAGACCACAAATATCACAAACGTGAACGCGGTAGGCATCAGAAGCATCAAACAGACGTTCCTACCAAATAAACGTAAATATAAAATACGCCATAATAATATAGTCCTTACCTTCAAGAACTGAGCAACACCGTGACTGATCATACAGTTATGTGCCACTGCACCGTTTCCAATGAAGTTGTGATTCTTGTGTACTTGGATATCGTAAACAGGATGCTCGCCAATTGGTCTGACATCGACTACTTTGAGTTGCATCACAGGCAATGTATCACGATCCAACGCAACACCATCTGCTGCTGAGCAGGACCGTTTGTCGAAGAAATCGCAAGCACTTGTAGATTGCAGGAACTGACTAACAGTAGGAAGTCTCTGTTGTGCAAACTCTTTGTCAGCTTCTGAAAATGGAGAAATCTCCTCCACTGGTTCAAGTGATGGGATTGATGCATGTCCATTGTAAATAGGTTGTCGTTCCTCTAGCTGATGCTGAGCAGCTGACACGCACTCGCTCCAGCTACCGCGATTCTTAGTCCACAACTCTTGAACGCGCTCCTGTATCCACGTTGTTTGATGGGATACTGCTTGGCATAATCGATAATACGAGACAGCTGCTTCCAGCTGAAGCGATTTGTGCATAGAGTGGCGGAAACCGATGCAATCATGGAAAGTAATTAATTGCGATGTATCAATATGAAGATGCATTGTTAGGACAGGCTCCTCTGTAGAGTTGTGCTGGATCTCACTGCGAACTGAGATAGCATCAGACTTGATGCCCAGACGCACTAGTAATTGTTTCATCTGCTCCATCTGCAATTTGAGCAATGATTCCTCCGACTGCACCTTCGTTTGACTGAATACAATGTCCGTAAATAGTCCCAAGCTGCCATCACATCCAGAAGGTTGCGGCGCTTGTGCAGTAGCACCAAGCATAGCAGCAACAAATTCTCGGAGGAGTGGTAGAGGGAAGTCGCTTTCGGATACAGTGGCCGGTAGTGCAGTAACGCCATTAGCGCAGTGCCCTCTCAACGTTCCACCATTGGCCTGCTCAAGCAAAGCTAGCACATCCAAAGGTAGCGTAACTTGGTACATGTTGGCAAGTCGTACTGGTGTAATATGTGCTCCTCCAGCTCGTTCTATGTCTGCGACGATACGGTTGATGTCGTATAGTCGCTTTGATTCAATTACCACGGAATGATCAGAAAGGGCTCTGCCACTCATCAACGTGTAGCCAAGCAAACGGTATATTGCGCACTGTCGGTGATACTCCTCTGCGTTGGTTGTGGAAGTTGCTTCCATCTCATTTTCGATATCTACAAGTGGCAATTCGACGCCTTTGCTGACTCGCTTTCCAGCAAGTGCTGTTGCACGTCTCCATTCGCCATCCTCACAAAGGAACGGATGATCATCCGTAGCATCAACATAGGTACTATCTTCAAAATGAACACGGACACAAGGACGTTTGCCTTTATCGGCAAACGCGACCATATTGTCGAGTTCAGCACCACGTTTCTTCTCGTTGTATGCTAGTAATTGCCATCCCGAAGACCGGGCAAGAGAATCCAGACGGACACTCACGTGCTCCAAAGAAATGCGAGTATCTCCGCGCAGACAATCGCGCTCCATCTCACCGAAACGCAAACCACCATCTCTTGAACGACCCTCGACGGGTTGTCGGGTAAGAATCTGGACCGGACCACGTGCTCTGCTGTGAATCTTATCATCCACCATGTGCTTCAGACGCTGGTAGTACGTAGGTCCAACGAAGACCTGTGCATTCAGTTTTCGTCCCGTAAAGCCATTGTACATCACTTCGAAACCACGTTGCTGATAGCCAGCAGCTGATAATGCTTGCGAGATGGCTTCGACAGTGACTTCTGTGAATGGCGTTGCATCACCTTCGTTACCGGTCAGAGTCGATACTTTACCAAGCAAACACTCGATCAAGTGACCGATTGTCATACGCGACGGAATGGCGTGTGGGTTGATAATCAGATCGGGAGTAACACCTTCGGCAGTGAAAGGGAAATCTTCCTGTCGATAGGTAATACCGATAGTACCCTTTTGACCGTGACGCGAGGCAAATTTGTCTCCCATTTGAGGAACACGAGTAGAACGGACACGAACTTTCACAAACTTCAAACCATCCTGGTTTGTTGTCAACATGACTTGATCCACAATACCAGTTTCGGTGCTACGCAAAGGTGTTGATGCATCACGTTTCGAGTGTGTTTGCGTTCTCTGTCCCAGTTCCTCTGACTCAATAGGAATAGGTGCTGTTTTGCCAATAATAATATCATCGCCTGACACACGAGTTCCAGGAGCAATCAACCCATCGTCTTCCAATTTTTCGTACGTTCCGTGTTTTAAACGCAGGGTCGATTCGCGCGTCGGTTTTTCGAACTCTTCCATAAACATCATACCCGCTTTCTTTTCCGCATCCATGTATGTTCGGAAGAAAAGACTTCTGAACAATCCACGATCAATACTACTTTGGTTCATGATCACAGAATCTTCCTGGTTATAACCAGAGTAACATAAAATAGCGACGATTGCATTCTGACCAGCAGGTAGTTCTCGGAATCGAAGGAACTCCATGGAGCGGGTGGTTGTGAGAGGTTTTTGTGGGTAGTAAAGAATGTTGGCCATCGTATCCATACGTGTCTGGTAGTTGGTTAGGTATACACCCATGGCTTGTTTACCCATAGCAGATTGATATGTGTTACGCGGTGACTACTGGCATTAAGCAAAACAGCCAACAATAAAACAATCAACTTACCTGATTGTGATCTGGGAATGGAATAATACTAGCACAAATACCGAGAATCATACTAGGATGAATCTCACAGTGGGTCCACGTATGTGAGTACGTGCCCGTCTGGCTCTTTACACGACTAGCCACATCACGGTTCTGCTGCAGAGGTGCACCGTACTCCAAAGCTACACGAGACTCTGCAAGATCCTCAGGGGTCATACAAATCATTGCTGTTTCTTCTTCCTCAGCATCGACGTATTCAACAAGACCATCTGAAATAAGATTCTGCCATCGGTAACCATCCTCAGGATCTTGTAATCGTGCAATGTGCTCTCTTGTGATACGTAATTGCTGATTATCAACCAAAAATAGTGGTCGGCAGCATCTTCCAGCATCCGTGTACATACGTAATTCTTTTTCACGGATGTCTCTGACGATACTCACTTCTGGTGAGATATCTACGGATCTTCTCATTTGTTTCAACGAGGTGACAAGTTCACCGGGGTCTCGATGGATACCGATCCAAACACCATTGACAAACACCTTGGTTGCTTCTGGGATGCTATTTGCACTAAGTTCTTCCAAGTTTTCCATTGCCCATTCTTCCAAAAACAGAATCAAAGGATTCGCTGAGGAGCCAACAGAAATGTAGGACATCAAGGCCAAGTTCTTGACAAGACCACAAGCCTGACCTTCAGGCGTCTCAGCAGGGCACACAAGACCCCAATGCGTATTATGCAATTGACGTGGTTTGGCAATTTTACCATCTCGTCCAATGGGAGTATTACATCGACGCAAATGTGACAATGTAGAGGCAAAAGTATATCTGTTCAACACCTGAGAGACACCTGCTCTCGCTTGCATAGCCTTCTTCTGATCACCCCAGTTACCGGTAGCTAGAGAGTACTTCAAGCCATTAGTGATTGTGTTCGACTTCACCGCGAGCGTCAAATTAAATTCTCTGCTCGATTCGATGCACTGCAAAATAATATCAGTAAGCGCTCAAGTCCACAGAATACTGCATTACCTTTTGCAGGTACTTCGCCACATCCTTTGTCAGTTTCTTAAAGAGCAGACGGAACAATCCCGCCATCAAAGGTCCGGCCAAATCCATTCTCTTTTTACCGTAATGATCACGATCATCTAATTCACGTCTTTCCAATGCAGCGAGCAGAAGTCGATGCACCATATATCCAAAGAAATAGGATTTGCGTGTTTCTGTCTTGTAAGCTGTACCAACATGAGGCAGCAACTCTTTTTGAAGAATTTCGGATGCGTATTTTGTACGTCTCTCTCTTGTTGCACCAACAGTTGTTCCTCTTTTACCGATGAAATCAAGAGCAATTTCCTGTTCTTGAATTACAAACGCTTCTTCGATCGAGGGTTTCAGCATTTCAAGCATATCATAATCATTTCGATCATAACAGATATGTTCCAATACATCCTTATCAGACACTTGTCCAAGTGCTCGAAAGACAACAACAATAGGGATATCTTGACGAATATATGGAAGCGTTGCTTTGATTACTCGACCACTCGAACCACGCTCAGCAGATGGTCGCAACATCTTGATATATAGTGGTGATGCTTGTTTTGATCCTTTTTCTGCTGCCGACCGAATTTCGGCTGTGTACTGAACATTAGCTGGAGGCGCCTTGGCGAAAACATACACGGTATTCGTTGCCATTCGTTCTTGTGCAATGAGAACTTTTTCAGAACCATTGATAACGAAATAGCCACCCATATCAAATGAACACTCATTTAATTCGTGCATTTGACTCTCAGGCATGTCATGCAAAATACAGTATGTTGACCGAAGCATGATGGGGACCTTTCGAAATAGGTGTTAACACACACAACAACAAACCTCTTTTGTATGCCATACCTTTCCAATAAACACTTTCGTCATTGGGGCTCCTTCTGGCCCATTTTCGTCTACAAACAAGTCATTTGGGTTCCTTGAAGGGTTGGAAGGATCTTGGGGGATAGCAACTTGGGTACGTTTGCTCATGTCTACATACAGTGGTGACGCGTACCTAAATAAAAATGCATATACCGTTTATACAAGCAAACTCTCTTTACTGGTCGAAAGGTAATTACGTCAAGTTACGAATTCGTGCTTCTTGGGGAAACATGGGCTGAGTACTGCCATCTGCTTCGGTCATTGTAGGCTTTGAGAGATAGATCTGACCAAAATCTATAATGTATCGTTTCTAATTCAAATGTAAGGTTACCACTATACATGTACGATCCCCATCAACTTACTGTAACATCGCCATCACCACCGACGTGTTGTAGAACCAAATTGGAGTTTTCATCCACAAGTTCTTGCATGGTATTCTGGACAAACTCATCAAAAGAGTCCAGCTGTTGTCTTACAAGACCTTTTTCTTCAAAGAAAGATGAAATGACCGACCAGCAATCTTCCTGACTAATTAGGCGCATTAATGGAATCCAGCCATCGCAGACATGCAGGTGGCTGCTTACATGATCCCGTCGTCCTCGTACATCTCTTCTCCTTCAGGAAGAAAGTACTCTAATGTGCAAGTCAGTCTTTGCTGATAAAGAACAAATGCATCGAGATGTCAAGATTCTCGTGCACTAACCAGCTTCTGCCAATCCGTAGCTGTCTTCCATCATTGCCGCCATCGTAGTTAAATCGTCTGTCGGTTTTATGGTTTTATGCTGTCTCTGATGGCGTTAGATGCGAAGGAATACGTGCGACGTCGTATCAAATGCAAACAAGGTGAAGGACTTATTTTTTTTTTGTATGGGAAGTTCGTGAGCTGACTTCAGTTTTTATTTGTATCACGTGCTGTGACGTCCGCGTGTCGGGGTTAAAAAGTTCTGTTTTTGGAAACGCAGGCTCTGTTGCTTAGTGATTGTTCGGGCATGCATAACGACCAAGCTTGCGGATCAAGCTATCCAATAGGAGTTATCATATCATACATAAAAAAATATAACGACAATGAGATGCTATATGTAAAAAGGCTATTTCCATTCCCATTGATTAATAGCGGACAAAAGTCGCGCATGACTTCAACCACTAGGAAAACATCAGGTTGAGAACCCTCTAAATTAAAGGATATTTAGACTTGTTCAGTAAAAGTAGAATTTAAACTAATGGCTAATAAACGTAGTTATTTCTAGTGCATTTGCTCTTGTTAGCTCTAAGTTGTAGGGAGGTACTGAAAAGCTAACGAATCCACAAGGGAAGCGTTAGAAGAAAGAAATGGGATAAAAAAGAAAGAGCCGAAGTGAAAAAAATAAAGGAAGGTGATCTGGATTTAATAAAATTAAAAGAAGCATACTAAAGCTATTTTGTTTTGCTTAAAATTCAAAGGATGGGGAAAGCTGTACAGACAAGAAGGGCACATTTCGTATCAGAAGCGAAACTGACTTCTGAGTTCGATACGAGGATGACGGCGACGGTTTAATTATGAAAATTTGTAGCTTAGTAACTGGAAGCGCGTCTCTTTATGGACACCAAGCAGTATATGTCTTCATTTACGATCAAGTCCACGTGTATGTCTATCATCCTTAAGGAATTGGCCGACGACTTTCATGTTAACAGATGATTGGTAACACTCGAGGTCAAACAGCGCCATTAAGCTTGCCTTCATTCCATATTCGTCAGTATCTTAATGAGTAGGATATCACGTTTGTGAATCCATCCGTCCCTTGAAGCCGCTACCGAAATCCTCCGCTCTATCCTGCCCCTTTCAGGCCGCGAATTGAAACCCATTGCGTCAAACAACATTTACAATGATTGTATATTTCTTTGAATGTACCTATGTATATAATTAGTACGTGCTCTTGTGTATTGCGATCTGCTTCTGAATTTCTTATTGGTGTTTACTCCTTGCACACTTCTTTTTTTTATATGGTTTGTTCTTGTACATTTTTTGTCCAGGAGTTTTGCTTGTAAAGCGTTGATTTATGTGCTGATTTTGAACTTTGGATGAACATTAATAAGCACTTAGTAAGCTTTCCACAGTATACGTGTAGGAGGCTTGCTTGTGTCTGCATCAACATTTCACATCCACAGCACAAGGAATAAATGTTGACAGATTTTAAATATTGGATAGCATAGCCTCAAAAGTGAAAGGAAAGCCTTCCGATATTCAAAGAAGGACCTTTTTCCTTCCTTTGCTTACCAGTTCTTGTCATTATTTCTCTTTTTTTTTATGCCAAGGGATTGGATATCTGGTAGCACGGTCGATCATTTACATGTGAAGTCCAGAGAAGGGTGCACGGACATCTACAAAAAAATAGGTCCGATGTTTCATCCGCTTCCGCACTGGCCATTACTGCATCTTATTTGGTTACCTGGTATATTTCAAATATAGACAATTGAGTATATTTTAACATTAATCATGGTTTTTGATGTTTAATCACTAACGAATTAGTTGTACCTCAATATCATTAATCAGATATGTGTCATCGTGCTGGCATAAAACTGGTATTTAACTACGGTACATTCTTTACCAGAAATATCAGACAAATAACACACGTAGATACGGATTGCAAGCATGATAAGGACAAAAGCCTTAATTGCTCTGTCTCCCTTCCATGATGATCATTATTTTATATGTTAACGTTTATCGTAAAAAAAGTCTTTTGATAACATCCGTCGGGCAAATACAATCATGAAGCAGGTTAAGATCAAATATACTTTTCATTCTCAATTTAGACATCCATCAGGACTGTAAGATGACGTTCAGCTTCAGGAGACTACGAACAGCCGAAATATCTATTTTTGATTTTGGCAAATTGATATTCGGCTAACTTTCTGAAAGGGATACGTATGACATACCTGTCTTATTGTAGTCCAACTAGATGTATGGCTCTTTTCATGTACTGTACCACAAGCTTATGTGTAGAATAACAGACCGATAGACTGTCGTGGCCTCTTTATGGCTGTTTGAAGGCAAATGATTTCTTACCATACCAAGTGTACTTACGGTACACACGCACTGCATGCATCGATCTGAGTTTGCAATAGTCCCAGCGAACCACTTCAGCCCAGTCACGCAAAGCGTTGCGGCCGACTGTATGTCCGGAACCAAAACCATTCATGCATACGAAAGGACCAACATGACAGAACACGCCAACACATTCGTAATGGATTATTATTCTCGTTGCTGTGCGCATTCCGACATCACCGAAATCGATTTGTCTGAGAAATCTAAGCATATCAGCGCAAACCATTTGCACACAGTATTCGACGAGTTTATTAAGCCTGCGTTCACACATAAGAATAATCCACTTTTGCAGAAAGGTGGCCGATATGTCGATCCATGGCTCGATCGGGATCTAGAAGAAACTCCCTCTTGGAGTGTAGCTACCCATGGGTACAGTGCAGCCGATGTTCTCGCGTGGGCAGTCGATACTTCTACGGTAGCAACCAAGCGACTCAATGTGATGAAACTGACTTTTTACCTCTCTTCTCTTCGCCTTGTCCTCTCTCTCTCTCTCTCTTTTTTTTTTTTTTTTTTTTTTTTTAGAAAGACAGTTTGCAAGAAGTTCTACCAAGGATTATACCGCCTATCCTTATACTATTAGATGACTATGATATCAAACACAAACGTCAGGGTGTCCTTATCCTGCATATCATGATTGGGAAGTTAGAGATAAACGCTATTTCGGGGCTAGAGAATGTTTTTATTGAGGTGATATATCCCCGTGTGATTTTGAAAGGAAAGGTTGCTCATGTGGAGTAGGCATTGTTTAAATGTCTTCGGTACCTTGTCACGGAAGATGATCTAGCTCTAGCTTCGTCCGCGTACTCCTGCTTGATGGATCTCATTTCAAGGACAAAAAAGCTTCATAGTAAAGAACGGTCGATGTTATTTGAGAAGGTGCTAGTAGACGGTGTGATAAATGGTTTATCCTATGGGGCTCACAGGATCAATTGTTTATCGGTGTTGGCGGAGCCAATTGAACGGTTATACCTAGAATTAGGGTCAGTTGGCATTCGGTACCTCCAGGTAAGTTATTATAATCCCTTTTCTTAGCCTTGACGATCATGTAGACAGTCATACCAGTATTATGCGAACTAGTATCAGTTTCACCATCCAGCTTTACCATCAATAGGGATATTATTATTCAGCGCAATATAATGGCAGTACACACACTAAAAACAATCATTGAGCAGTGCTGGCCACGGTAAGAGCAAGCTATTGAATGAATATCTCCTTAATCTGCTAGTAACAGCATGTCATATTACAAAGGGCCGATTTTAAGAGCATTATCGGAATGCTGGATCAATTACCATGGAACAGAACGAGAAAATGATATTTGTGGGCTATTGCAGGAGACATGCCAGCAGCTGCGAGCGGCATGCCCGCAATATCTGAAGGAAGACTTTGCAGCACTAATGCAGCTAGATGAAAAGAAATTCAGGCCTTTAATTGAAGGGAATAAGGTTTAAGTTTTCTATCTGTAAGATTCTATTGTTACAATGCACACATTAGATTTTAACAAAATCCGTTTAATCAAGCTGACTGTTTAACGATGACAACTGGAAAAGGAACATTGTATAAATGTGTTATAAATTTCTAAACTCCAATTGAAAAGAATCATGATGACTGAGCATAGCAATTTGGAACAGCTTTTTGTACCAGAATAAGATACGTTATCGATTTTACAAACTTCACTGTACACACAATTATGTGTTACTGCAATAAAGGACAAATAGAAAGAGGAGTTGTAAGCATAAATACTGAAACCTTTTTTGGATAATGCTTCATTATCCCCTTTGTACACACACACACACGCATACGCATACGCACACACACTCTCACACAAAAGATTCGGCTAAAAGTTACACCACCGACTTTTTTTTTTTTTGCTGCAACTCAGCGTTTCACTGCCCTTGCACGGGTGCAACCTTTCTTCACGTTTTGTCTCGAAAAGGTATGTTGTCCGCCTGAGCCCTGCCGGGCGATGAGTAGAGTGATCATTGCTTTAGCATTGTGTTCATACTTCTTCTAGTTTTTCTTTTTTATAACTTACTATAACGGAGTTTGCTGGACAGAATGAAGTACGTGCAAGTGTGCCAAGCACTGTACGACTACGAGTCTCGGACGCCTGACGAATTGACTATCAAAGAAGATGACATTCTGTACGTAATTGAGAAAGAGGACAATGACTGGTGGCGAGCTGAACTGAAGCAACATTCGGATGAAGCACCTGGTCCAGTAGGACTGGTACCAGCGAGCTACCTTACCGAAGTAGGGGTACTATCGTCTGCCGAACTATCTTCTAACATACCTGCTAGTGTGAACCTATTGGAAAGATATGCGCTGATTATGACTATTCTGCGCAACAGCAAGAAGAACTGACGTTTACTGAGGGAGAAGAAATGGACTTATTAGAACGCGACGATCCGGACTGGTACCTTGCCAAAATGAAGAACGGCCTTATTGGCTTAGTGCCAAGCAATTATGTTCACACTATGGACACTGCACCAAACGTTGAAACAGAGACGCCATTAGAAGCAGCACCTATTGCATTACTTCCTAGACCCGCCACAACAACGCAAACGGTGAGGATCGCCAACGACGATCTCTTAACTAAACATTTGCCGGTAGATAGAAACTCCTGCTGTTCGTGTGACGCTACCAAATACAGACGATGACGCCAAGTCATGGATGGTGCATGAATATGATCAAGCAAAGAAAAAGAAAAAGAAAAGCAAAGGAAACATTCTTATTGGCAACGGGATGATTTGTTATGGCAGTGAAACTGACAAGGCACTGCCAGTTCAGCAATATCCAATTTTGGATGTAAACAAATATCTTTTCGACGGAAAGAATCTGCATATCGAAATTGCTGGAGCAAAGTCTGCCGTGTTTGACTTGCAGGCTTCATCAAAATCTGAAGCAAAGGCAATCCTTGTGAAAATCACAGATTCAAGGAAGGTAGCACAAGCTGCAGCAACGCGTGTAAATCCAAATCCTGCACCGATAGCCGAACCAGTAGAAGATTACTCTCCAGAACCAGCTGATCATACCACTGAATACCAACAGGAAACGTCGGAAGCAGCTGGAGACGAGCAGACACCCGAGCCAAAATGGGCAATTATTCTGTATTCTTTTGATTCAGAAAGCGGTGAAGAGATTAGTGTGCATGAAAACGAACAGGTGTTGGTTTTAGATTCATCTCGAGACGATGGATGGTGGAGGATTGAAAATACAAGCGGAAAATCCGGATTGGTGCCATCATCTTATGTTCAGTATCATGAAGAATATGTTGCTGAGACTAACGCTATTGATGCTGCTCGCGAAGAAGAAGTGAAACGACAACAACAGGAAGAAGAGGAGCGCCAAAAAAGGTTGCTACAAGAAAAAGAACGTGAAAGACAGAGAATGGAAGAAGAAAGACGATTGCGTATTGAGGAGGAGCAGCAACGGAAGGAAGAACAAGAGAGGAGGGAGGAAGAGGAGCGTGAGAGAAGACGAAGGCTTCAGGAGGCCGCTCAGCGTGCAGAGACGGCTAGACAACGTCGGATTGAGGAAAATAATCGGCGACAAGAAGCAGAACGCAGATCTTCTAGCCTTCAACGTTCAGCAACTAGTGTTCGTTCATCGGATCGGGATTCGCATGTATCACTCTCTAGATCTGTGAGCATCAATACGGACTTGACTAAACCAAACACTGAGAAGGTCCGTACTTGGACAGATCGCAGTGGCGCGTTTAAAGTGGATGCAGAATTTCTGTCCTACTATGAAGACAAACTACGCTTACACAAGCTCAATGGAGTAAAGATTGATGTGCCATTAGAAAAAATGAGCTTGGAAGATATACATTGGGTTGAAAAACGCACAGGCAAAAAAATTTTGAAAGAGAAAGAGAGTCCAGCAAAAGTAGACGTACCTTCGCAAACGCCACCAATGCCACCACGCCCGCAACCGACAGGTAACAATGCTGCCCCAGTAAAGCAGAAGAAGGTAAACCCAGATTGGGATTGGTTCGATTGGTTCATGTTGATCGGTGTCCCGATGGAAAACGCCATGATGTACGCATCTGCTTTTAAGGCTGATAGACTGGACGACAGTGATATCGTAAAGTTGACACATAAGCAAATGAAGACATTAGGCGTCAAGGAAAAGCACGTGAGGCGTATTGAGCGATACATTGAAACAGAGAATCCTGAACCACCATCGGATGGCGAAGGTGAAACAAAGTCAGAGAACGACAACGACGAAAAGCAAAAGCAAATCGATTCAGATGAGGCGCTAGCTAAGAAAATGCAAAAGGATTGGAATGACTCTGCGGAAAAATCAAAGGGTACGTGTGCAACAACAGTATAGGCGAATCTAATCGTGGTTTTAGTGACGAGAGCGAAGCCGGCAGTATCTGCACCGAAAGATATACACCCAGATCTTCTAGAATTCATCGGTACTCAATTCACATCGACATCACCGAAAAGTGATGAATCCAAAGGCAAACAGCCACAATTATCCAGTGATCTGATTGGATTCGAAGACGATGCATGGACACCTCGTCCCGCTTCGAAAGAGACACAGGCACCACCACCAAATACCGGTAATGTCTCAGAAACTGTATCTACTCCTCCAGCTCCTATGGCACCTACTCCTCCTCCCGTCCCTCCAGTCGCAGTTGCACCAGCGCCTCCTCCGCTACCTCCGGTTTCTAAAACCATTGAATCACCCGTAAACCAAGCTGCTATGATGCAGCCAATCTCTATGCCACCTAGACAACGTCCGGTCTCTACACTGAAACAAATAGCAGACCCTACTTTAAGTCAATGGCAGCAACAGACAACGGTCACTCAACAGCCAACAGGGCCTGCCCGAATGCAAGGAGCAGATCAAATACCACCACCACCGATGCAAACAGCGATTTATACGGGATTTAATGGGAATGCAACATTACCTCTCCAACAGATCGCTGCTCCTCAACGTTCCCAAACAGTACCCGATGTAGCTGTTGTTACTAACCAGGTACAGGTAGCTGATCCGTTTTTACCAGCGCCCATTCAGCAGCAGCCTCAAATGACAGGGGTTATGCAACCAATATCTCATCAACCTACTTCTTGGCAACAACAGCAATACCTTGCAAGCGCTCAGCCACAGCAGCAATACATCGCAAGTGCTCAACCACAACAGCAATCAGTGCAATCGACAGGCTTCTCTCAGCCTTGGCAAGCTCATCAATTACAGCCACAAATGACTGGCCACGTTAATACTCTACAACAGCAACAACAACAGCAGCAGCCGATTAGTTCTACTGTTTTCGCAAACCAGTATCAGACTGCCACAGTTCCTCTCAATTCAGTGCTGTCACAGCCCCTGGTGCCTACTACAGCTGCCGGTCAGCAAGCATTTCATAGAAATAGCATGACAGGTTACTCTGGTTTACAGAGATCAAGTACAGTCTCAGGTAGTATTGCAGCGCAACCAACAGGCATGCGCAACTGGCAGACTGCGAGTAAGTTCGCTTTTTTTTTTTTTTAAATCCTTTGGTGTTGAGAGTATAATTCTGATCTATGATGTAGCACCTGAAAATCCTTTCGGTTCACCTACAATCGCCACTGTGAATCCACAAATGACTGGGGTTCAATACTCGACGCCAAATATGAATGCCTTTGTACAAGACCCTACCAAGCAGCCGCAGCCAAACTATTTGCAGCCGCAAATGACTGGGATTCCAGCTCAGCAAACATCTGGCAGGAGTATGTGATCAAAGTTTCCAAGGGACCTATCCACCTAACTTTTCTTCTTGTATCTTGGTGCAGATCCAACTCACTTCCATAACGACCCTTCCAATGCTCATTTGTTCACACCAGCTGGATCGTTGCAATGTATGCTATTTTATACACCTTGGGAACCTCATGCTCATCTTAGTTATTTCTTTAGATACACAGACAGGGTTTTCGACAAATCCAACATCAGCATATCAACACACCCCTGGTCGCGGATGGTAATATAGATGGTTAATGTTTATTGAATGATTTTTACGCTACTCTATAATAAATTTCGCGTCTATGGAGAGCCAACTTTGCGTTAATGAGAATTGAATTACGGTCATGTTCTGGAATCGAGACAAAATAACTGCAACATACATATCACATATGTTTCTATGAGAGACCACAACAGTCAACGGCTAGGTGCGTTCCGTATGCCAAAAGACAACAGTAGTATTTGGTGATAAAGTACATTACTATTCCTTGCCCTAGTTAAACATATGTAAAAAAAAATTAGTTTGATGTATTCTCTGCATGTTCAATGTAACGGAATATGGCCCATGTTAGGCATTCCCTTGGGTCTTATCTAGTTTCAATTGAAGCGTTCATATCCAAAATGATGACGCGCCCTTACATGTGAACCCATGGTGTCGTATATATAAAACGAGATGTATTAACCGTGCAAGGGGCTAGTGAACCGCAATGTTCATTGTTTTCGACGCTATATCTTATCGGTTTTGAAATATAGCTTTGAGCTTGTCTCTTTCGTCATTTAACGCATAAACACAATGCTGCCAACCAACTTATCCAGACTCTGAATGACACATAGCTATTCCCCTGAAAGCTATTGATTGACTCACTCGTACCTCTCATTAGGTCGTGTTTAAGAGCATGACTGGTTCTCTAATTTTGAATTGGTTTATTTTGATTAGGTCAGTTGGCCCAGTCGGAATAGTACTTGTTGAGTCTATGATACAAAAAAGAAACGCCTCGCAAATCGTGGATATTTCCTCGTTTATGTCTTCTTATCCTTCATATAATTCATTGCTTTAATTGCGTCGCGATTTTGCTTTCGATGATATTGGCGGAAGGCGGGTTTGGTGGTCTTTTGCTTTTGTTTCTTCTCGTCCAACAAATCCCAAAGCCAGTCAGGATATTCCGCATCGTCAAGCGCTACTGGATCTTTGCCTTCCTTCAAGAAGTTGATTCCCTTGAGAACTGTTCCCTGGGGTGCTGATGATGGTTGTCGTGCTGGAGCGGCTTTCGCAGGTTCTGATGCAACTACTAGGCATGTTAAAGCTTTCTTCCTTTTGTCTATTGCAATGACAAACTCAGTTACCTTCAGCAGCAGACTGAGAAGCAGTAGCCGTGCAATGAAAATGACGCGCGCTTAATGCGTTACATAATGGTCGAAAATGGTAGGCACGTGTAGCCGCACGAATCATCATGGTCGCTAATGCAAACACAAGGAGACAAGGGAAAAAGTTGTTTATCTTCGCGAGGTTTCGGGATACTCATAACGAAGTCACGATTGGCCATCAGCGGCCTGCTTTTTTGTGGGGACCAGTCGAGTTGACCGGATTTTGCGGAACAATTTGTACGGTTTGCGAACAAGTCGACAAGTACATGACCGCATGCAGATATATTGTTTATTGTAAGCAAAATGATCACATTAGAGTTTCAAACCTTCTTACTTGGCTAAGCAGCGATGTATAAACATTTGTAAGAAGGTGTATCATACTGAAGCACTCGGGCAACCTAAGGAAAGAGTCTCGTTTTTTTTTTAAACTTGAATTCTTTTTTTTCTGACGTTTTATTCGGATTCATAATCGATTATATTAGATCCACACATGACCGGATCAACCGATAGGTATCAGAGATATGAGGCTCAACCCAAAATATTGACAGCGAAACATGAAACAATCTTTTTTAAGAGAAAGAATCAAGATTCAAGCTGTCTTTCTAAGCGGTCAAGGCGCTCAAGCAAGGTGCTTAACATGTTTTGACACTCTTGGGGTCCTATATCGTTTTGTGATCTCACAATAGCTGGTGGACTTTTCAAACTCGTGGAAGCACTGCTGATAGTTTTGTTTGGTGAAGGTTGACCGTTTTCTTGTGGTGTTCCATTCCGCACTGAGCCTTCTAAATGCGCAATACGCTTCATTACATTGTTTATCGACGTCTCCATCTCACTCATCATTTCCTTTCGTATCTCATTAACCTGATTCCGAACCAACCCCTCCACCGTTGTAATAGATGCCTGCAATGTTTGAATTAAGGTTGACGATCGTCGGATCTGGTCGTCCAGGGTCGTTTTGAGCGTGCGTGTAGTTTCCATTGTGTCAAACAGATGATCAAACGGTTGTAAAAACTGTTGTCGCTGAAGAGCAGCAAGAGATGATGTAGTTGGTGTTTGAGGTGGTAACGGAACAGCAGCGGCAGTTGCAGGGAATCCAGAGCTGTGGTTTGCTTCCCCACGCGTAGCATGATGTTTGTATACAGAAGGCGACGATGCATACTGTTGGTATGGGTTGCTACTATTTGGTGGGTGTGGATGTGCAGACATGGGTGCCTGTTGCGATGGAACGACAGGAGGAATGGCAAATTCTTGCTTAGACAAGGATGACTGTCCCGGTGGCTGCACACGAGGTGAAAGCAGGGGGGCTAGTCGGTGTCCAGGGTGCAATGATGAGCCTGATCGATTAAGTGAAGGAAGATAATAAGACGTATGCGGTGGATGAAGTTCATGGGCATGAGCTGCAGTAGCTGGTGGGGGAGCTTGATGGGGTTGCGGTGGTTGCTGCGATCGCTGATGAAAATTAGAATTCAATGGAGCCGAACGAACACCCATCGAAATCTGCTCGTTGTACGAGGGAGCGTAAATAGTTAGGTTGCGAGCATTTTTGTTCTGTTTCAATGACATTCGTTTGGAGAGAAGCGATGAATTGGTGGATGGCGTTTGTATTTGAGAACTGACAGTGTGAACAGGTTTTGGTAGAATTTGCTGAGACCTGGACTCGTCAGGGTGCGACTCGTTGAGTCGTTGCCGTTTACTAAAAGGTTCATCCTCCTTTCTAATAGCAACAACACAGTCAGCCAGATCGTATTTCATCCTTAATTCTTTCTTTACCTAGCTTGACGATGATTGTTTGTTTGATTTGAAGCCCTTGTGGAATTATCGCCATTTTCGTTTGTTTCCGTTGATGACATATCCGCCTTTGGTGGCGATAGCGAACCATTCTTCGACCCACCGCCGTGCCCTTCTGGCAAAATCAAAACAGGTGGGGTATCGATCGGCATCTTCAATAATGATCCTGAAGGCGTAACAGGCTGAAGATTCATTTCAATTAATTCATTCGTCCTATCCTCTCGTCTGGTAGGGGTGAAATTGGGAAGCCGGTTGATAATCGTGTCTGCAGGACCTGTCTTGTATTCATTCGGTTTCAGTTTACATAGCTCTGCCAAGAGGTACTGTTTATATTCAGCTGCTATGTGTGCCAAGACATCGCCGGGAACATAGATATTCTCAGCATCGCGATAAGACTGTTTGTCTTTCGATTTGTACTGTTCCTTGAGGTAGCGGTGTCGATGCAAATCAGGCAAATTGAATCGGGCACTTATGTCACCAAGATTAAACAAGAATGTCGATGTGTCCGGGATTCGATACAAAAAGAATGGTGTATGCGTCTTGGCAAAATGCCCTAGTAAAAGACGAGAAACCTTCATACTTTGCCAAGTTTAACGCCACCAACGAAAACTGATTTACTGGATTTTGCCGAAGTGATTCGCTCACTCTCTAAAATAAATTTGTTCACGTGATTAAAAATACAGCAGTTTCGCAACAGTGTATTATCAGTTGAAGAAGTTTTTGATTTTGTTTTCCCTCCACTTTTCCGGTGAAAAAGCATCTGTGCCACCGAAAGAAGATAGAGGTATAGAGTAGAAATTTTTCATTTTTATCTTAGTGCTCTCTATGAGCATATTCTTGGTATCATAGTATATAGCAATAATATGAACAGCTACAAGTTTTGTCAATCTCTATTTGCACTAAAAAAAACGCTCCACTGATCATCAGATCCTGTCATATTTGACATATACTATATTGAAGCACCACCAATTAATGTACTATGTCACCAACTACTGCATCATATATATAACAGTAGCTCTACCCCCAATAGTATCAATATCGCTTCCACCAAAGAATAAAAGAAGACTCAAAAGGATACAGACGTGTACTGACCACTACTATCAACAAACAAATATGACAAATCCAAGAAAACTGCATGTATAGCTAATCGGATACTAAGCAAACATCTGTATCCCAAACCTTTAGTACCCACAATTCGCTATTCTATGTAGATATTGTGATTTCTCTGTATTCAGTATCCGCTTGAATCTAAAACGTAGTATGTCCCGAATAATTCTCTTGAAGAAATGATGTAAACAACATAGCAATGTGATCACATAAATGGGAGACGTTAAGAAAAAAGAGTAACCAATCATAATTTGACGTGACTCAACAACATCTTTATTTCTCTCATGAACTACCACCATTGTCTCTCTTCCACATATCTCGTCATGGAAGAACCCACAGAGGAACTACCTGTACTATCTGTGAAAAGAAAAATACAATTCTTTAAAAAATCGGCCTTCAAAAAAGGAAGTAGGAAGAAAAACAGGCGCGAAGCCATTAAATGTGCTCACTCCGGAGTACAAATATTTACGCGTACACAGTTAACTAAACAAGGGATGAAAATAATAATATTCGTTGTAGCAAAATTTTCGAACTAATGCACAAGCTTACCGGACCCTGCGGCGTTACGCTTTCAAGAGAACTTTTGCACTGACCAATATAATAAGTTTGCGTCCGCTGGAAGTAGATCTTGCGCCATGGCCCAGAGGTTGTGCTCGCTCTGCCTCGCTCATTTATGGATATATAAGCATTCCACCTGTATATCCCTATATCCAAACGTATAATGATGAAGAAGGATGTTTGATACGCAATAATTTATTGATGAAATGCCTGCGCAACGCCAACTTTGGTCTGGTTAAACGTGTGATATCCATATACTAAATTTTCTCAAGTCAAAGTGTCCTTTATGACGAGATGGTGATGTAAGGATGACAACATTTTACGTCTAGAAAAATTACCTTTTTTTCCTCTTCATTATCCCATAGTATACTCGGAAGTTATTCCTTGATGCCATTGATGTATTCAAGACGGATAATTTTTTCTGTACAAGCATTCGTTTATTTCAAGAATGCGTACGGTTATAGGAAAGAAAGAATAAATAAGTGAGAGGTAGAGAGGCTGGTGTACTCAATGAGGCACCAAAACTCAATACAATGTCCGGTAAGCTAACATAACGCATACAATTATATATGGGGATTGCGAGAGGTCAAGGCACCGAAGCACAAGGCAAAAGTGTGTCAAAAATATCTGCAATGCAGTACAATTTGACAGATTCTGATCCTGACCGCATCAGTAAAGCAAAACATGCATGTCCCAGCGGGTGTAAAGCGCTCCAAGAAATACAGTAAATTTACGGAGCTCATTTATTTGTTTCCTTGTTATGACACACCCTTTCTGTACTTGAAGCAGAACATACGATCGCAAGCAGCACGAGAAAGTACGAACCACTATCATTCCTCTCAGCTACCATCACATTCCTTTGCGTGGATATTTATATGCTGTTGATGCCATACTTTGTAAGTGTCAAAACGGTTCAAGAAGAGTGCACTAAAAGTTCTCAGAAACCCATGAGTACGGAAGCCTCTTTCCGAATTTGGATATCTAGAGAAATCTTATAAATAATAATCCTTCGATCTTCATCTTTGTTGGCGATGATTTTCTGTTTCTCGATGGTCGTCACAGGAACTGTATCATTCTCTGGTTTGATGATGGGAAGATATCAGCCCAAACAAAAAGAGTCTTGAAGGCGCTAAAGCTAGCATCTTCATGAAAAAAGATATTTTACGACTACTTCTTTCGTTCGTTGATACGTATTAGGAACACGTGTATTTTCTTTTTATGTGTAATCCCAAGCAGAGGCATTTTATCCCTTTCTAAAACTTGGTCATATTGAGGTCCCTACTTCGATTGAGACCCTCCCACGATTTCTTTCCCAGCTCGACACGTGTGTACCATCAATTAATGCGTACAATCGGTTTTCTATTGAACGACGTGTCGATGGAGATGCTCGTAAGTTAATGCATCCAAGCCTGACCTCGAATCAACAGGCAGATATTGATCACGAGTTGAACGCAAACCGACCAATATCTGTGCAGCTGATTTCCTTGATCTAAATCTAAAACGCTCAAAACTCTAAAGAATCCACTGCATCTTGAACCAACCTTCTTTATTATATAACAGATTCCAAAAAGTACGTCTTCCGGACCTAAATCCTTGTCTGCACCATTATATCAACGACAGTCATGTCAGCTTTTTAAAGTTCTAAGTATAATGAAGGTTCATTCAACAGATTTCTATAATACTTAGTCGACACTACTTCTTCTACACCGACATATTGTGGCTAAATACATATCAAGTAGTTCCGCATATGATTAGGCATTAGCCACTACTGAAAACAATCAATATAGCAACATGATTTGGTACTGACGGTTTTTATGATATCGACGTAATGCCGGCCAAGAGTTTCAGTTCAATCTTCTCTGCTAAACAAGTGGAACTGTCATGCTCAACCTCAGCATGTCGAACTCCGCCCTTTCGGGCAGACTTTTCGCCCACAGAGGTTTCAACGGCATCGCACATCTGATGTTTCATTCTGCATCTCATTCATTCTAATGGAAGCCTCATTCAATGATCCTGATGAGCATATGAGACAAACCTCATTTTCTCGTCGGTACAGTCTCGCTTTACAGTTTGAACCAGGCGAACTCTCTTTGGAACGTGAAACTGTTGATACAGATTCACCGTCAGAATATCTGGAAGAGCGTTATCCATCTTGTCTGCATCCGTTAGATATAAGCGGAGAGCTTTCCGATCAAGCTGATGAACAAAACTTTCCTATGCCGCATCAAGATGGCAAACTCGATAAAGGCATATACTCGCTTCAAGAACATCTAAATGCTAAGCTGGATGATCTTCTGGAAAACGAAGAAGTGGACCAGGCTATGCCTCGGCGGCATAGTCTATACGGTGAAAAGATTTATGTACGTATTAACTAACTTGTCTGTTTTGTTTATACATACTAATTGTGTATGGCAGGACCCTGAAAAAGTCCAGAAAGACATTGAGCGCTATAACTTTTATTCAGTGGATACGGGTTTAATCAAAAGCTGCTCATTAGGAGAAATGATGGCGCTATCCGTTCCGGACTATAATAGAGAAAAAACGTGTGCCATAATAGATATACTTTCTAGAGAGAACGGGTGGTGGGTTGACATTTTTGCACCTACCAATCAAGAAATGAGGACACTAAGCAAGGTATACGCTTCTAATATTTTATACAACTTTATCAACGACTATAGATATTTCGGATTCATCCACTGACAACAGAGGACATTCAAGCTCAAGAATCTCGAGAGAAATGCGAGATTTTCCAAAACTACATGTTTATTAGTTTTCGAAGTTACAACCATAATCCTAACAGCCCTGACTACCTTGAAGCGATCAACTTTTACATTATAGTTTTTCCAGGAGGAGTACTTACGGTACGTCGGTTACCATCTTGAACTACGCTGATATACACTATTTGTACTAGTTCCATTTCCAGCCTATATCACACCCGTACAACGTAGTCAGGCGCATTGACCATCTTAAAGATTACATTAATGTGACGCCGGAATGGATAAACTATGCTTTGATCGACGATATTACGGATACCTTCGCACCTCTTATCACGCATATTGAACTGGAGGTTGATTCTATCGATGACTTGGTGCTGGTTCTTAATGGAGCTGAACAAGAAGACATGCTGCGGCGACTTGGTAGCTGTCGCAAAACAGTACTGCAATTACTCCGGCTTCTTGGGCCAAAGGTCGATGTCTTACGAAGTTTAATTAAAAGATTTGAGGACAAATCTAAAGAAACTACCACAAGAACACACAATGAAGCAGAATTGAATGATAAAAAGGCACATCACGAAGTACTGTTATATTTAGGGGACATCCAAGGTAACACTGTCTTCTTCCTCAGCGATAGCTTATGATCCGAGCTAGATCATATCTTAACAATGCTCCAGAGTTTAAATCACAGTGACATCACGTTAGGTCGTGCCCACCGCAACTATCTGGGACAAGTAGCGATTGAAGTGTCGCAAGCGGGCAACACAACGAACGAAGTTATCAACCGTTTGACATTTATTGCCACAATTGTTGTTCCACTCAACCTGATTGCCACTATGTTTGGCATGAATGTGAAGGTACCAGGACAAGATTATACGGACCTGGTCTTTTTTTTCTGGATTGTGGGCGGTATGATCCTTTACGTAGTGTTTATGGTCGCTCTTGGTAAACGATATGGCTTTATTTGAAGACAACACTAGGAACACTGTGTGCATGAGTACCCATACCCGTGTGTATGATTCTTTAAATGTCAATTGTGTGTTTGGCTTCTGGGTGCACATCATTATTAGTTTCTTTGCTAGAACTTGAGTAGAAGAGTGGCAGTTTTATAGACTGATATTGTATTTGACGCTAAACTTTTTTATTTTCCTTGCTAATTCTGAGGTGGATAACATCCTCTGTGTTCATTACCGCGAAACATACTTGACCTGCCCTTTGTTAGCTCTTTTTTCAAGCTTAGCTTGGCGTTTAGATTTGCCGTCAGATTGTGTTTCATCTGAAGAGCTACCGCTTGCTCCGCTACTGAGATATGGCAGCACCATAGGAATCAACTTGTATCCAGCATAGGCAGGTATCTATTGTAGGGTGTTAAAATGGCTTTTATATTCATAATAAGAATACTTGCAGTCAGATACGTAAACCAGAACTTGTTTGAGATGAAGGCTGTAGTAAAATGGGTAAACCAGGTGATATAGATAATATCGAACATGTAACTTGAACCAATGTGCGTGTTATAAATAGCCAACGAATCCTTCTTCCTTCCTAGGAACTTACGCTGTTAACCCTTCGGCATTCAAGTCATCGCCGCTCGAGCGCAGGGCTCCATTCGTGTCGTATTTAGGGGTACCGGAAGAACGAAGGATATTGTAAAGCAAGAGCGATAATCCCGCTGTCGTGATGTACAGGAAAGACTGAGAGAGCGTAAACGATGACCAGTGATAGACAACACGCCACAAAATGTAAATGATCTTTAGATGATTGAAGTTGTGAGAACCAATAGTGTTATAATATAGGTAAACGGCTTTACATTGACTAACGCAAAACCTTTTTTAAGGTTTGTCAGAATGCGTTTATTCGCAGCTGCGATCTTCTTCGAGGAATTATTGGCCTACTACGAGTGAGTGACATTTGTCTACTCGATTGAAGCTTACCATCAAAGCGGTCGGGCAGAACGAGACTTACCGCAGGTCATTCATATAAGCCCGCTGTTTTACACTCCGTCTGTGGCTTGTACAACGGATGCATTACTGTGTCTCACATATTTGACATGAAACGCAAGTACCGTTTTTCCTGTTGAGATTTGGACGGAGTTACAAACGGATAAAACGAATTGCAACACAGGTCGAGTTACAGCACGCCAAATAACAACATAAAAGTGGACAAAGCAGATAAAACATTAGTAACATTGATATAAAATATAAATATATCGATACTTACAACTGTAAGGCAAGAGATATTAACTACCTCCAGAAGGTAAAAAAATGCTTGGGCGGTGACCATGGTAGATAGTATTATAGCAGATGCCATATATGTTTCGAGAGGCGTTAATGTCTCGCTGCCATACCGTGCGACAACTAGTACAAGCTAACACAGTATACAGACTGAGATCCGCAGCACGAATTTGTTCCAAGGCTTTTTCACCGCATCTTGAACACACTTGAGATGTATTGTATTCGTTGATGTGCATAACAATAAGCTTCCCTTCCTGCTCTGCTTTCTTCAAGAGTTTTCGACATTTTTCGGCCAAGCCAACAGGTTTGCCGCCGTACTGTCTTCTTCCAAAGCGACCAGAGCCGAACCCGATGACAGGGACCTTGGTTGGATCGTTGTTGGTCGGTGCTTTTTGCCATTTACTACAATGATCGTTCATGAGATATCGGGCTATGAACTATAATGGCGTCCTCAATACTTACAAGGTTTTTTCTCCTGCTGGTTCGCGTTGAGTGGGTGGCAGAGGGACTTGCAGAGGAACCAGAGGACCTGTACCTACAAAAGGACGCCGATCCCCACGTCTCCTTCGATACCTTGACCTTCGTGGCCTACCAGATTGTTCGCCTATGTCGCCGTATTTACTGCCTCCGTTGAATGAAGATGTTTGTAAGCTCGGCATCCATTCTCTGTCTCCCTCGATAATTACGAAATTTGAGCTGTCGGTGAAATTGGCGACCATAAAACTCCGTTAGGCCATTATACGCGTCCAGTATTGATCTGATGTAATGGTTGATGCCGTCGATATTGGCTGTTCTGTTTGTTGCGATTGTTCTTTCAATCTCTCCGATATTGGCTTGATTTTTGGCATTCTGTGTCAGACCAACCGTACGCTTGAACCCGGCTTTTGT